>QLOI01000314.1:22424-123094 GCA_003313605.1 Tuber umbilicatum | reverse complement strand
GGGGGGGGGGGGGGGGGGGGGTTGTGTATGCTAAAGAAAAGGAAAGTTCAAGGCAAGTGGTGGTTTTGATATTCTGTTAGCTGTGGTATGAACCGATGGAGGCTGTGGAAGACCAGTAAGTTCAGCGAGAGACTAGCCTGTACTATACATTACTGGTATATCAAACCGAATTTTCTCTCGTTTGTTCAGGCTTTCCTTCAGCTTCAATGACCGGTGATAGTACACGCTACGATTCCCCTCAGGCGATCACCACACACTACACTACCCCACACAACAACCACCGGACCCCCCTCAATCAAGACCATAAGCCTCACCGTTTCTCCAGCGCTGTGGCGTCCTTGAACGTCCTCCACCCGCCCGCCTTTCCCGCCCGCCACATTATTGGGGCAACCATGCGTAGGGTAGTCGACCTGGCACACCACAGCCCAAGGACAGAACATCAAGCACTGCCGAGAGCTGCCCTCCGACCTATTCTCCATTTCCCTTTCTAAATATATACAAGAAATATAATATAAATATATTATATCTAAATCTTATAATAGCAGCCCCCACCCCACATATCCACACACCCACCCACTTTTTTCCCCTCTTTCCCTCTCCCTATCGTAGAGCAGCCCAATCTTTTGAGCCTGACCCGTGGTTGGATGGGTGGGTGGATCAAGTGCTCGCGCACTCGGCTCAGCCCCTAAGGGCGTTCCTGCATGTGTGGTTTAAGCTTGAAATAATGATGTGCTCGTTCGCATGTGGGGGGGTGGTGGTGTCTCAGCCTGGGGGGTTTTTCTAGGATGGTGAGAGCATGGTATGTCACTCGGTGGGTGCCTAACTAAGATCTGGGAGGTTGGCCTGGGGCGCGCGGGGGGGAATTTTGGCCGGAAAGAAGGGGGCGGGTGATGGGTTGGAGTTCCTTGCTTTGGTTTGCTTTTTGGTACCAGCGTGGTCAGGTGTAACTGGTTGGGTAGAGGTTAGGCTATGTTTTCGGGTTTTGACAGTGGGGGAGGTGTGGTGTGGTTGGTGGAGTATTAGGGATATCCGGTGGGGATATGGTAGTACAGTGCCGGTAGCAGTAGCCTGTTTCGGCAATCGGTGTAGGGTCCTCTGTCTACAAGATTGGTTTTCACGATCTTGGGGAGCGTGATGTCTTGCTACCTGTCTGATATGGGGGTCGTTGTATCGTACTTGTGGTAGTCTCTACGCGGACGATGGGGGCTCTCGAAGGTATTGGATATCTCGGTATCAGTGGTGGGGTATGGAGTGGTGCGGATTGATTGGAGGTGTTGGGTCTCGTTCACCGCGACGAAATTAACCTTCCTTGCACTTTCCATTAGCGTTTCCTGAGCGCCTGGCTGCGCTTCCGATGACCGAGTCCTACCCGTTACGGGATCCGAGAAGGTAGTATGTCAGGAAACCGTTCTGTGCCTCTAGAGGGCTCGAGCCCGGATACGAGAGCGGGCGGTACGGTGCCGCACATGGCTTTCTCTATGACAACCTCTTTAGTCTCAACTAACGCTAGGCCGAAAGCACAAATCCCATTCACAAAGTGTAGGCGGATTTGCCACTGGCTTCAGCGCAAAGGGTATTATTGTGCGAGGGCGATGTGGTAATATATCACAATCAATTTTATCACCTTCGAGCTCTAACCTCCCCCCTGAGTCTTTGGCTTGAAATTTGGAAGTCCATTATACTTGGGAAATATGCACGCCTTATGATGCTCCATTTAGAACGATATTCGGGCGTTATTAGCGATATTTGTCCCTAAAGTAGGATCGATTGGTGCTTCCTTCTCACCGTTTCCCTTCGGATTGCCTAATGTGTGTCAAGATGTATTACAGCACGGCGGCAGACCAAGCCATCGTATCGGGAGGGTACCAAGCGTTGCGCACAAGCTTATTATTTCCCACAGGGAGTCCGCAGGGGGAAGATTTTACCCGATAAGCGGACACCGATTAAGTTACGGAAGTAGAGAAGGCATCAAGGAAGGAAAAAAAAGAAGAGAAGGGCTGGCTGACTGGCACGACAGCTCTCCCAGCACAATCTCCGAGCAATCTTACTGGCCCGCGATACGATATTCCGCATGCGCTGAAAAAACGACTACCTACCCGGACACACCGGACACCGGATCCCGAAAGCCCGATACAATGTCCCCCCCCATAATTTACTACCACGACCAATAAGGCACCGCACAATAAGCTTGTATTCTCCAGGCAACCGATACGGAATCAGCGGGCACAATAGTGGGAGCCAGATGGATGGATGGGTAGAGGACGGGTAACGCTAGGCAGGTGAGTGAGTGAGAGAATGCGTACCATATGCGCATTTCAGGTCTCGGAGGTTCTCCGAGAGAGGTGCGGCCCGCGCCCGTGTTATTCAGCTGATCGATCGGTGGGCCCGCCAAAATTGTCAGTTCCATTGGTAAACAAACAAATAATAAGACGCCTTTGTGGCGGCGGACTGAGTGGATGATGGCTTAGACGCCCATATCAGCTCGTTCATGGGATATCACTCGGAATTATGAAGGTCGTGAGGTGTTGTGGGTGGGAGTGAGATAATTTGTTGCGGGAGGGCTTCTGCGAGGCTCTGAGCGCGTCGCTGGGTGGGTGTGGTGAGGAGCGGCTGGGGGATTATGGAATTGTATGGGCGTCTGGGGGATTTGTGCTGTGGAAGGCCGAGTGGGTGGGATGGTGTGTCAAGGGGTGTGTTCGTGGTAGGGGACAAAAGGTCCATTTGACAGGTTGGGCCTCCGCACCGAGCGTTTTTTATGCATGATTTTGACCGTTTGTATGGGCTGCGATGAGTACTGGATTGCTATAATAATAATAATGTTATCGTAATAATATTATTCTCGCAGGTTTCATTTCCCGTTACCGCCGCTGGCTTGGGGTACGTACCTGCCATGGACTTGATGGAGGGTAAGTTGCGGTGAAGGTTATCGGTCGAGCTAGGGCAGGTTAGATTAAGGGAGATCATGCGTGGGAGCGAGAATGCTAGAACCGCCAGATATCTGGGGCGGGCCGAGTGATGGATGGTGGTGTTCCCACCAGTTGAATTATCCCTGCGGTGGTGATAACGCCCTTCCTTTCCCTACGAGCACATTAAATTTTGGTGAGTATCAATTGGCAGTATTATCATTGGCCAATCCAACTGTAAAAGGTTATCATGTTGGGTGGACTGATTATACCATAGAGGAATGCTAATTACCCCCATGTCCTGAGAAATACGTTGTAGAACAGGTAAACCACTTGCGATACCATTGTGCAATCGGTACGACAGTAGAATGGAGTTGCCGCCGCTCTTGTTAAGAGGTACTTGACAAAAGCGTGGGGGGATCGGGGGGATATTGGCGCTGACGGCAGAGTATACGATAGAAAGCCAGACAACAGGGGGGTGGTTTTTCCCTCTCTCCCCCCCCTCCACTTCTCTTCCCTTGACTTACTGGTTCTCTCGCAGCAAATGAATGAGCAGATGCGTGCATAATCCTAGGTATAATATCGTACTCCTATGACATTTCCAGGCGCCAAGGTGGTCACGGTGTTGGTACGGCCAAAAGTTTGCGGGGACTACTCATGATACGCGTGCAGTAGATGCTGATCATGTATCTAATGGTGCACTTTTTTCCACAGCTCCAAGCAACGCCCCTCCCGGCAGCTGACAGGAGGAGCCTCCTATGGTGTTGGAATACCGGTCAGCACTTTGTCAAGCTGCTGCTGCCTGGGAGTCACTTTATCTCATAGGGTGGCTTAACTTAGCTTCTTCTCGTATTCAGGGCTGGTTAGATGGCTGCGTTGGCGTTCCGTAGCTTCCGTCGCTTCGCTTATCACCTGCTCTCATTTCTCCCATCTCATTTCCTCTTCTCCCCTCTGCCCAGATAAAGCCTCTCTTTTTCTGACCTAATCATAGAGCGTATTATGGCCGAACGTAAGGATGGATGGATGGATGGAAATCTATCCCACTCATTCACGATTATGATTCATTTGGCTGGGGTGTTTCGGTGTTGCCCTCACCCGCCCAAGTTAGTCCAGTGGGAGGAGTGCATTCATTCGCGAGCACTTTCTCCAGGTCATAACCGATTCCACCAAGCCCTACTCGATGAAGCAATGGTGCAGGTTAGTTCGTTCAGCCTTCGCCAGCCCCGTCATGCATGATATAATGTGATTGGAGGTGAAACGGCGAAAGAGGGAAAGGAACGACGGAAGGTAGAAGGAAATTGAGTGAACGGATTTCCCATCCAAGGGCAATTAGTCGAGGATCGGGTGGAATGCATCTGATGTGCACATTGTTAGCATCTTCTCCTTCGTTGTCGGCGAGCAGGAATAAATGGGTAACATGACCAGTATAATTCCGCGATACTGTATAATATATTGCTCGTTTCTTTTAATATCTGCCTCACCCATCCAACCGTAGAACCAGCTACTATTGAATCCACCCACCCCAAACAAGCAATACTCAAACCTGCCCAATACAATCCACTACCTCCCCGTGCAGGGGCCTCCCAAAAAAGAACAGACGGACAGCGTATATGTATATGCATGTTTTATCGATATTGTATCCTACAGCAAAGAGAGCTATATGCAGGCTTAGGAAATACGGTAGGTTAAAGTTTAGTCCGGGCTCTGATGGCGGTTAGAAATTGGGCGTATGGCTCACTCATTAGATTGTAGAATGTAATACGTTGATCCAGAACGACAGCTCTACTACTGTATATGGACCAAGCAGGATTCCCAGATAGTTTGTTTACGGCTTTCCCGCTCGCTCCCCCCTAACCTACCGTATAACGAACAATACGAGAATCCGATAATATCACATAAAGCCACACGAGCAACCACCTCATCACACCGCTCATAATTATACCAAAATTTCATGAAAACAGACCACCTCCACAAATATTTACACTAGACCACCGGAGACAATTTTACCCTCACGATATATACGAAGGGATATTTGAGTGGCTGAAACGGGCGTGGCTCGATACGATATGCAGCAGCTCCTCAGCCGCATATGGAGTGGACAAGCAAGAAGCACTTTGGCATAGAATATCCATCGCACCCATCCAACCGTAGAACCGGCAACGCATGGATTCCCCGCCCCGGACAAGCAATACTCAAACCGGCCCAATTCAATCCACTACCTCCCCGCGCAGCCCCCCGAAAAAGAACGAACGGACAGCGTATAAATGGCATATTCCATCGGTTCTGTATCCTACAGCCTAGAGGGTCGTATTCGGGCTTGGGCAGCACGGTAGGTTGGAGTTTATTCCCGGTCGTGGTGGCAGCTAAAATTTGGGGCATTGCTCGCTCATTAGATCGTGGGATATAACGCGTTATTCCCAAACGCCAGCTCTACTCTCTAACTGTATATGGGTCGATTAGGGCTCGAAAATGGTTTATCTACCGCCCGCCCTCTCATCCTCCAACCTACTCTGTCTATAACGGGCAATACGATAACCCAACAATATCACACAACGCCATGGGCGCAAACATCCTACCACACCGCACTTGATTATACCCAAATGTAGGTAAAACTGCCCACCTCCACGAATATTCACGCAGAAACTGTTTTCTCTCAGCGATTTATACGGAGGTATGCCTAGGTGGCTGAAACAACCGTGGCTCGATACGATATGCAGCCCCTCCTCAGCGGCATAGAGAGAGGATAGGTAAGCAGCACTTCCCATACAATATCTACCTCACCTGTCTAACCATCGGACTGGCTACTCTTAGATTCCCCCGTCCCAAATAAGCAACACTCGAACCAACTCAATCCACCCACTACTTCTCCGCGCAGGGACCCTTCTAAAAAGGAACGAACGGACAACGTATATATATGGCATGTTTTATCGATATTGTATGCTGCGGTGTAGAGAGCCATATGCAGGCTTAGGCAATACGGGAGGTTAGAGTTTAGTCTAGGTCGTGGTGGCGGCTAGAAGTTGGGCATATTTCTCTCTCGTCACGCCGTGGGATATAAGGCGTTATTCCTAAGCGCCATTTCTACTCTCGTACCATATATGGGTCGATTAGGGTTCGCAAATAGACCGCTCACCCTCTTTCTCCCCAACCTACACTATCTATAACGGGCAGTACGATAACCCGATAATATCACGCAAAGCCATCCGCTTAAACACCCTATCGCATCGCACACGGTTATATCCAGATGTCATTGAAACAGCCCACCCCCGAGAATATTCACACAAAATCAGCAGAAACAATTTTCTCCCCGCGATATATACGGAGGGGCACTTGAGTGGCTGAAACAGCCGTGGCTCGATACAATATGCAGCCTCTCCTCAGCCGCAAGTGGAGAGGGCAGGCAAGAGGCACTTCCGCTTACTAGAGCCCGATTAACCATGTGACATGAGGTCGAGCTCAAAAGCGATAAGGCATTCCCACGCCCCACGTATCATTCTGGAGAAGATCTCCGTTGCGAGACATCGTGGCTGTTTACGGTGCTCCTTTGAGTGGGTGGCTTGATGTCAGCGACGAATGAGGCAAGAGTGGCGACGACGGCGACCGAATAGCTAGGTGCGGGGAAAGTATGCAGGTATTGTGCATATTGTGTTGTTGTCAAGTGCGGTGATTGTCCTGTGTGAACTATTGATGTCTCTGCGGATGGGGAGGGGGGGTTGAATTTGAATGGATGGATGGATTATTTGGGGAAGAGGATTGGTTGATTGGTTGATCCGATGATAGAGGGCGTGTGAGATGATGCATGGATGAGAGATCAGAGAGCCGACTTGTAGTTTCAATATCTACCAGGACTTGGCAGGTCACAGTATTTAGAAACACATATTTTCTTATAATCTTACCTCCAAGTACCGGTACGGCGCTATCAATCTCAGTCACAGTACTCGGAGTACCAACCCGGCAAATCCGCCACCCCCGTAACGGCACTTCCTGATTCCAGTCCAGTTTTACATATTATACTCGACGGTCTACCGTGGCTTGAAAAGCGACTCCTGATTGACTGATACTCGTCGCTCTACATCGGCCGATGAAGTGCCACCCTCCAGGTTGGTTACATCGACCGGGGTGAAGACGTGCCGTGTAGGCATGGGGCTGAGTAATTTGCCCGGTATAATACCACAGTTTTGCCATACCTCGCGCGACATCCGATGACAAATAAAGCCACTCCCGAGCACACCGCATCTCTAGTGTAGAAACCCCGGTGAGAATCCCCACCACACCTATGGTGTGTCCAAGGGACGACCCAAATCCCGATTTTGTGATTGACCCGCTGGGCGGACTACAAGCACGTCCCGAGACCAAAAGGACGAAGAGGAGGGGAAAAAAAAGACAAAACAAAATTAAGTGGGATTCGTCCATTCGAGTACTACATAATCCTCGAGAGATTCCGGAATCTAATAAGAAAAGGAAATGAAGTTTCCTTGAACAGCTATTGGAGCTCTGCTCTAGCGAAATAACAGACAAATGCCCATGCGATCCAGACTGCACCAGGACAACCTCTGTGACAGAGAAGTGATGCGAGTGATAGGTTATGAAGAAGAAAATATTTCTAAGGCTAAGGAGCGGAATTGGGCTCTCGCACGGGCAAATTAATAAGTGTAGAATCAGCACAATTGGCAGCGCGCCCCATATAAAGTCCTGTAATATAGTGTTGCTAGCCCTGTAGACAAAAAACCCCTTCCTTTAGCCACCTCTACGTCCACTCGCCCAGCTACCCATAACATCCTACGGACTCCACTGAATCCATCGCTTTTCAACTAGTTTATCGTCAACAAAGTTTAAGTCACTTTGTCCATCAGGTAATCGATGCCCTCGATACTCATGTGGTACGTCGATAGAGGACGGGTGTCCAAGACTATGACACGCCGTTTTTATGTTCAAGGGAGCGGGGAAATATAGCGGATTCCTGGTATGCCTTCTGAGTAAATGGGGTATACGTGTCACTACCAATCACCATAGCGAAAGGAGAGTTAATAAAGGCGGGGGGGGATTGTCGGCTAAAGAACGTATGAAGGTCGCTCGAGGGAGGAACTCTCAAAACACACCCTGGACGCTTTGAAAACAAAGAGAAGGCTTGCTCCATGGTTAGGATGGATGAATGTCCTATGATACTCGACTACTGGGATACCCCAGCCACAAACGACCTGCTTGGTCAAGGGGATAGTCCCTTGACCAACTGGATATCCCTTTGGCCAAGTGAATTTCTTGACCACCAGGATAGAACATATAAAACATAACCCAAGCATCCCGATCCTTTCATAGATCACCACACCTACCTTTGTATCCCACCCATGTCCCCACCCCTCTGCACGCCCCTGCGATAACAAAGAAATGACCTCGCTAGAGCTATAGAGCAATCCATGGCACTCCCAAACGATCCCCAGACTCCCGCAACTTCCAGAATCAACCATCACATCCTTCGCAACTTCCAACACCAAGTATTTCCTCTCTCAAAAATGTCACTTTCTAACACTTTCTTCACTATAGCGCTCAACGACCTACATGCGCCACTTACCAGCAATTTACCATACGGCTTAGCCCGCTCAACATCTCCTGCACGCTCCTCTGAGGCCTGGTAGCGAGGGACACTCGTGGGCAATTCTCCTCGAGGCAGCACCCTGGATAAGCTCACGGTATGAGCCCGACGGCGGAAGAGATCTCCGTACGACCATACAACCCCCCCCGCAGTTCTTTTAAAATATTCTCTTCATACTTTGTCACTCGCTTATTATTTTCCGCCTACTCTTTACTGGGACGTATTAAGGTTTACTTTACCACGGAAATATCAGCCGCAAGCGCCCTACTTGGCCGATGGTATAATTTTCTAATCCGAGGAGGTTACGACGTGTTCCTCGATAGGATATTTGTATATAAGGTGGATAGAACACTTATGAAACAAAGAAAAATTCCCCTTATTTATCATACTTCCTATTAAATCACGGATATACTCCGAAAATTGTCTTCTTTGCATCTGTAATATCGCTCCTAGATAGAGCGGGTGTATTGTCCGTTTCAGGGCAGATTCGAGTATTTGCCTGTAGGTATGGAGGAGATTTTCCCGGGTTTTGGTTCTTTAACGGACGCTTGAAACGTGCTTTGAGTCACTGATATCGGCAGCGCAATGTCACAGGTCTGTTTACAGTGGATTGGAAGACGTAGTTTGTCACTCCTTCCGCGCATAGCTGTCACTTGCTTCGCCTACTTACCGCTCGAGCTGGTCCCCCATGGCCTCAGCGATATCCTGTGGTACCGAAGGGGTGTCCGCGGTTTCCCAGAGACTGGCGCTGCCCCACAATCTTCAATGGAGAACGGAAGTGAAATGCCTTACTCGTGGTTGGATTTCTGTAGGAAAGGTTAGTGATAAGCGGTGATTTGCATAGCTCTACTTTCCCTCCAATTGTCGCGGATTTCAACCGGCGATTTTTAGACCGGGTTGGAATGCCCAGCTGTACCTCACCTGCGATGGCTATCATCACGCAAACGTTCGTAGCCTCTGGAAAGTTTAACAAAGTCCATTGAGAGCCTCTGAAGGTCGGCACTCATATGGCTAGTCTTAGTTGGTCATCCAGGTCATTCTGTAGCTAAGCCTAACTAAGTAGAATCCGAGATTTTCTTAGCAGAGAAACCCAACTGCTAGGCTTGGCTTTTGTCACGCTACCGCACTTGTACTAAATTGCTCGTTTGAAAACGGGTGGAAACTTTTAATAGATGTTGAAATGAAAAACTTGTAGATTTCTCTCGGGACTTTATTGTACAAACTATTCACTATAAACCGTTGAGGTCCAACACGCTCATCACCTCCGCAACTTCCAGGCACTCATGGATTATCAATCGCCAATAGAGAAATCCCCACCCCCTTTCACTCGACTCACTACGGATGGATTATTCTTGGTTTAAAGCCCCAGCACCACGTCAAGGTGATAATCCCAGCTGGGGTACCTAAATAGCACCCAGATTAGTAGGCCAACAAGTTGGCAACCCGTTAGAATGAAAATCAAATAAACAAGGGGGAAACATAAAGCATCGCAGAGCAAAGCATATAAGAACGAAAAACAGAGCAGAGCATTGCAGAACAGAGCATAGAAAGATAAAACAGGGAAAAAAGCATCGCAGAACAGAGCATAGAAAATCAATTTTTTTCAATTTTTTCAATTTTCAATTTTTTTAAAGGGGTTTTTAAATTTTCAATTTTTTTTCAACTTTTTTAACTTTTTTCCAAAGAAATTAGTTATCCAAAGCTTACATGCGACATAACTCGATCATGCGAAGACGATCAGGGTCAGTGCAAACAACAGGGGGGAAATGGGAAGGGGGAGGGGAAGGGGGAAAAGAAGCAGGATACCAAGTTGGGAGAATATCCTCAGTTTGTAGCTTGCGAGGCGGGGTATAGGTGCGGAAAAAATACAAATCGAAAATGGAGACAGGAGGGATCGGAACAGGTGCAGGGGGTGCAGGGGGGACAACAGTCCTACCCTCATACGCTGCGATGAAGTCTTCCATAAAATAATCGAAGAGATAGTCAAACACAGCGTAGGGGAGGCCAGAAGCGAATCTCGCAAGGGATTCCTCTGGGACAATAACGGAAGAAACAACAAAAGGGAAAGCAGCAAGCCAAAAAACAGCGAAAGGAATAATGCTCTGGGAAATGAAAAACTCGCAGAAGAAATGATAAATGAAAGAAAGCGCAAAAGCTCTGACGGCGGAAGAGAAAGAAGGCATCGGGAATGGCTTCTTGGGTATAATGGGGAACGAAGGGTTGGGTATCAAAGGCTTTTCTCACGGAGGAGATGGAGCTAAAGATGTCAAGAAAGAGTAAAGTTGTGTAGATGAAAATGAGAAAGTAGAAACAGAAATTTTTGTGTGCAGATGGGAACAGAAATTTCTGGGGAGGGAGGAAAGAAGAGTGGGAGGCTGGGGTCTTTATATTGTGATTTTTTTCGCCGACGCTGAGGTTGTCTGGGTGACTTCTGTAATTGTAGGTTTTAGGTTTAGCAATAGTTAATATCATGCGTGGAGAGGTTCTGGATTGTTGGTGGGCTTCCGGTTCTTAACCCTGGCTACATTCTTATGCTTAGGGTATATACACGGGCGTGAAGTCAGTCGTCTCCAGAAATTATTAACGACCGGAACTAGGATTGTGTGAAAATGGGCCTCAATGTAGGTTCATTTAATGTCTTGGAAGGTGAGCCCTACGGTTGTAGAAAACCTGTCAGGCTGGTGGATAGTACATTGTATGCGGGGCTGGTTAGCGATATCGCAGAACCCGGAATGTGCACTGGTATTTATGATATGGCTCGGATTTTTGGGGAGTGAGTGATTTCTTATGATTGTCAGGTGCCAAAAGCAGGCTCTCTGAATATGTTTCATCCGAGTCGCCAGGAAATTTACTTGGTCAGGTGGGTGTCTCGTTGGCTAGGTAATCGCACCCTTGGCGAAATGGCTCATTTTCTGACTGGAATATCACAGTGGTCAATTTGGAATATCCACCACCTCCCCGCAATATACTATAATACGTTCCACTGCCAACTGTAAGGTGGCGGATAGATGGCGCAACGGTAGAGTCTGAGGATTCGCTTGGAACTTGGCCACGGGTAGAAAGGGTAGGAAGGTATGGTTGAAAGCTTAGTTCTCTTCTTGTCATCGCGCCTGCCCAGCGAACCAAACTAATTGTAAGAGTAGGTGTATGTATGGGACAGAGCCTAAGCATTCTGATCTTTCTACAGATCACTATACTAGCTTCTGTGCCTCGATGCATGCCCCCATTCCGCCGCACGCTCCTGTGATAACAAAGAAAAACTTGTCTGGAGAACCTTCTCCGTAAACCACTAGAGCTCTAAAGCAATCCATCGCGCCCCCAAACGATCCACTAGACTCGTGCAACTCCAGAATTGGCCAGTACATTCTATCATCCTTTACAAATTCCAATACCGATAGCTTTTCCTCTATTAACTAAATCCCCTTTTAACTCTTTCTTTCGCGATGGCCCTCGACTGAGGCCTAGTTGCCCCACCCACCCTGGAGACACATCAGAAACTCACTATACAGCTTTGCTCCGCTCATCTTAAAACCTGTGTATGCGGTCTCCTAGCACGAGCCTTTTAGTCTTGGTGGCGGGGGACCCCTAGACGGAATTTTGATGAACTACCGGTGAAGGGAAATTGTATGCAAGATTGAGGTGGCATAAGGAGACTTTCGGATAAAATTTCGATAAAAGGAAATTGTGAAGTAGGGTTTGTGTGCCTACCTTGCAACTCGCACAGGTGAAGAAAGTTAGTTGAAATGTAGTGGACCTCGCATTGCCCGCAGAATGTTATGGACAGACGCGGAGAACAGAGGTAATCAAAGTAACGCAATTTTGTCTACAAGACTAGCGATACCATTTACCGAGACCCTAGGTAGGACGCGTTGCCATCCGGTATAATTTTTTTCCATGCAAGGGCTCAATTCCGCTCGTGATTCCTTCAAATATTTTCGCTTCATGCCTTGTCACTCGCTCGGTTGCCTTCTTCCTTTGTTGGGAATAGCTGCACTTGCTATGGGAAATGCCCGCACTCTTTCACAATGATACATGTATACACTAGTGGAGGAACGTGAAAGCTTGGAAACTTTTCTCTTGCTTGCTTTTCTCCCTTCCTGTCCTTCCCTCTCTTAAACTTTCCTGTTCTTTCCTTCCTCTCACTCTGAAGTCTTTTCTTTCCTTTCGACGTATTCAATGGGGGAAATTATGAACTACTTAACCGCTTAGTACAAACTCAGTGTGTTCGGTTGAGCTACTCCACTCCGCTGTGTAGAACCTTCCTTATCGATCATTGCCCCCTCATCCCTTATATTATTCAACAGCCTTCTTTGATGCCGGGGATATATTGGGGTTTGCTTTACACTGGGATGTCTTAACCGCAAAATAATCTATTTGGTCAATGCTATATCCCGTTGACCCACTGAACCAGTTGGCTGCTGGGGTGGAACACATGTTTTATAATTCAAGAAGGCACACGACGTGTTTTCTCAATACAGCACAAAGTGAGTGGACAGAGACTGACTACTCGTAATGACATAACACAATACCGTAACTGTAATTTTACACAATTTTTAAGACTGGTAGTCGTGTATACTCTTTTGCTAGCTAGCAAGGAATATGTAAAGACTAATGGCCTCGGAGGAAAAAGTATTAAACATGCCACAACACCCCACCAGCTAGATCTTCTCTTCTCCCATTGTACTACTATTCAAGTAACCTAGGTTGTTTGTGCTGGATCACTGGTATCATCACCACACTTGTTGCTTCAAACCCAGTGTCTATATAGGGCACGGAAAGTTCATCCAATCATTTCTCAATTTCCAAATTTTGGAAAGTCTTACATCTGAACCCCCCCTGGTTTAGTCTCTTTTCAGATGTAGGGTTTAGAAACAGCTTTCCCAGATTTTCCAAGACCCCTTCTAAATTGCCTCCAGATTCCTGCGGGGGGTCCTCAGTTGTAGGTCTGAGAGGAAAAATAAATACTGATATGATAGGAATAATTGTAACGCGCCCATACCCACATATCATAATATCAGAAGGATCAGGTTGCCAAGCCTGAATTAAATTTGAGTTTGCACTATCATTTGATGAATTACATCAGCGATACGCCAAGCCATGCTAATGACTATGTGGGTTAAACACAAAGGAGCAAACCTGTTCCGGTTCCATCGTTACAAATTCTCAACCAACTCCCATTTCAGACAACCTCACTAAAGGCCCCCTAAAATTGCTCTATCGTATCTACCTCAGGTAACGCTACCTCACGCTTCCCGGGAGATTACTCTCGTTTCCATTGCCGGCTTGCATACCATCCCTTTATCCAAAATGCGCATCCCCCCGGCGATATCCTCATTATGGCCGGAGACATTTCTGAGGGCCGCCCCGCAGAGTTCGTGCAGCGCCTGTCGGAAATACGTGGTTTGCCCCATACATTTAAGATAATTGCTAGCGGCAGCTATGGCCGATCGCTTGACGCCATTGCGATATCCGCGATGCTGCGATATACAACGACTTGTACGAGCGCCAGCAGCGATATGCAGCGTTCGGATAAGCTAAGGAGTCTGGCATCATATATCTTGGGGATGAGGGCGCTAGTGTGACGATCGCGGGTCGAACATTCAAGGTATTCGGATCGCCGAAACCCTTGGCCATATCAACTCACACTTCCTTTGGATATGCCGAGGATGGTAATTTCTCACTGTAAGAGATTATTCCTCTTGATATGGATATTCTGGTTACCCATGGCCATCCGGCAGGGTACCTTTCAGAATCTGATTATAAGAATGGATGTGGTGGACTGCGGAAGGCATTCGTCTACTGCTTTGTCTTTGGGCACGCGCATGCTTCATACGGGACTACTATTCTCAGGTATGATGCGCAGAAGTTATACAAAACCCAGCACCTTAGCTCAATTTCTGAGGCTCGTGAGCGGAAGAATTAGAGTAAACGGGATCGGGTGGTCGATATATTCCTCCACATCTTTGCCGTAAACTGTTGGGTGGGTCAGGGGCAATTACATCACAAGCGGTTTCATCTGAACTTTAAGCTCCGGATTCCCTGCCGGAGATTCCTGTTTTTGTTCAAGGGCAAACAAGACTGATCAATGCTGCTGTTGGGGCTTCAGGCCCACCCCGCAAAGCAATTGTTGCTAGGGTATTATGACAGCTGAGTTGTTGAGTATGTGCGCTTGGATTAAGGGGACTTTTGTTCTCGTTGACAAATCAAGGG
This sequence comes from Tuber umbilicatum, assembly GCA_003313605.1. Lineage (NCBI taxonomy): Eukaryota > Fungi > Ascomycota > Pezizomycetes > Pezizales > Tuberaceae > Tuber > Tuber umbilicatum. The sequence goes on along the minus strand of QLOI01000314.1, from coordinate 108,391 downwards.
GAGTTTTCGTGGTTTAGTGAGCCAATGATAATGCGAGGGCAGATAAGGAGGGAGGTGAAGTAGGGTTGGTGGGGAGGGCTGTGTACAAGGAATTGCATTGTCCATGTTTTTTTTCTTTTTTTCTTTCTTTGCGCGAGTGGGACGTGGTGCACTGGGTTAGGGGAGAAGTCGTGGAGCCTAACTTCTGTGGCATTCGGTAGCAATGAAAGCACAGCCCAAATGCTTGATCAATATACCATATCATATCATGTGGCATTGCACCGGCACTGAGATTGAGTGAGGGCGTTTCGAGTTGCCTCTGTTTAAGGGCAATGATGTCGGGGTGTTGAGGGGTTATCTGATGGGTTTTATAGCTGGGTACTAGTTAGTGCGAGGCGGCGTACGTTTATGGTGTTAAGTGAGCACTCGCCGTATGGGCCGTGCTACCTAACTCTTTTATACTTAATCCCCATGGCTCAGCATCCCTTTAGCTCCAATCCGACTTCAAGAAATGATAAGTCCCTTTCACGACATGTGCCCTTTAGTGAATAACCAAATCTAGCAAGTCAATAAAGAAAAGTGGTAGGTGAGTTCCAAAGGATAGCGTCTCTTCCGTATCTGAATTCGGTTCTCTGAACTGATAAGGAGATACTGGAACTAGCAAAAAATGTTAAGCAATCACCTGCGGTCACTCGGCTGAGCGATTCCCGATGCCTTGGCTCTTAACCACCGCTCTTCTGCTCTCGCTGCCCCCTTGCCGCCACAGTATACACCACAGCTCTGAAGCGTGAGGCGTGGCTTACGTACAACCTGCCGCATGTTCAGAGCTTAAACGTTACTTGGGCTAAATCCTTCTCCGTCAATCCAACTCCCTGGAAAATACTCCACGGGCACTCCCCACGGGACCGCCCAACCCCCTCGGTGAGTCTTGAACTTATCTGCCTCTCCCGTATTTTCTTCGTCCCTTGACCGGGGTGTGCGATAGGGCATTCTTCTGATACTCAGACCCAATCGTTCCTCAAAGTCCCACATATGGACACATTTTCTTCCATAAAGATCTACCTATTTCCCTTGATTCTACTACTATCCCGGTGAATCCAGGAGACTCCAGAGTTTAATGTTTATCCTACTCTAATTGTTGCATTTCCTCCACTTGGAAGACTTTTAGACCAAAAAGTGGCCCAAGACATCAGAGCTGAGACGGTTAATATCTTACCATAATCTGGTTCCTCCCTTTCTCCGCAAATACATAATAAATCACCTGGATAAACAGAAAAAAAGGGGCCAACAAGAAAAAGAGCTAAGGAGGAACGAGTTGCTCCGACCACCCAGGGTGTTGCAATAAGATTAGTGGTCAAGACGGCTAGTCGTATATATTATGGCTAGGGTTCTTGAAGCAATAGAAGTCTCTTCAGCGAAGATTACTCTAATGGGATACGAGCGGGAGAGACCAGGAAACGAGAAGATATTGGGGTTGGGGGGGCGAGACTTCCGGTTGAGGAGCCCGAACTTCTAAAGTGGCTATTATCGCAAGAGGGGCGCAGGAGGGGTCACTATGTCCTGACCGACCAGCTAGATGGTGAGAGAGAGGGGTGCTTGCAAACGAAGAGGGATAGGGTAATGGTGTGGATAATTTTGCCAGCCAGTGTTGTTCAATGCTAGCTACTAATATAGTTCACTAGTAATTGATAGTTTGTGATACAGCGGGTGGGGATGGTATCATCTTTACCCGTCTGTACTGTTACCCTTTCGCTTAGAAGGGAGAGTCAGCACTGAATCGTTCACGAAGGATCGCCTCGATCTCGTTAGTGACTTGAAGTGTGTTGCCAGAGGGTCACTGTGAAGGCAAAATACTCATTACCAGCAAGGCCCATATCCGGGACGAGGTACTAGCGAAGAAATATTTCGATAGTTTCGGGATCATTTGTATCACTCCTATAATATGGTTGATGTAAAAAGCTATCGGAAAATGAATTTGGACAACGATCTAGATCCTAATGCAATGGGTAATCAACTCAGGCCCGATGTCATGACAACTCTGCCTAAAATTATTTCGGAAATATGTGTAGAGAGATTGCTTAGATTGGCTTAGGATTGGTTTACTCGTAGAAGATAATTCACAGGTCCTTGCTCTGTTTAGCCCCACCGAAATAAACTCAATTCTAAGGGGTCCACAGTCCAACTGCTGCAAGAAACTACCGAGCAAATAAGGGAAGCCCATAAACCATTAGCACCATTAGCACCTATAGTCCCTTCTGTTCCATTCGCTCCTTCTACTCCTTCATATAATCCCGATCAGTGGAAGAGTGCTTTCTGTCGGTAGCATCGTCTGCCGTCACTCTGCTGTATGCCCAACACCCGCTTTATAACGGGCACCCACTGCAGCTTATCCTCCAATGATTTTTCCTTTCTCCTTTTAGTGGTGCTCTCGCCCTCGTGCTCTGACCCCGCTGGGCCCCCCGAGAGCAGTATCCGCCTTTTTTCTTTTTTCTTTCTTGTCTGACTTTAACTTCTTTTTGTACTGCCAGCAGACTTGACAACAGGTTCTGTCCCTGTACCCGCCGTACAGGCCTCTTCCTTGAGTGCGGGCATAGTACTATCTAGGGTATACCTTCGCCCACGGCATCCCCAAGATGTGCTTGGCTTTCTATCTACACCTCGTGGTAGGTTCCGTAATGGGTTGATAGCAATCACGTGGGGGAGGGGGTCGTAAGTTGATCCTTGAAAGGATTATATTGGAAGCGCCATTGCTAAGTAGGCGGTGGAGAGGAGGAGGAGAGCAAGGTGTTTGAGGTTCATGGTTCGGCAGTCTCCCATTTTTCTTCTACTATTAGTATTAGTAGTTGTGGAATAGAGCAGGATAGACGGAATAAATCTGCGCTGGGCATAGAACCCGAGATATATATACCTTGCTCACGAATCTTGATAACATCCTGTATCGTGCTAATACCTATTGCTACAGCACTTTTAGCTAACTTGGCTTATTCCCACAGTGTGGACGGTACGTCGTTCTTCTGGCGGGAGGCCCGCAACAGTCCCTGGTGGGTAGCCGGGGTGGTGTATGGAACAAGCTAACCTTGGTTTCAAAACAGGTCTTTTGATTGCATATCTCCTGACCTCTGGAGAACTCATCACTCGTCATGTTTTGACTAGGCAATCGGCACCGCCGGGGTAGGTCTGATAGCGTGAACGAGCAATGTACACACTAGCGAACTGTTTGCGATCACTCACGCTATAAGTTAGTCCACAGGAGCGTCAAGAAGCATCTTTTGTGTGAGTTTCGGGGTCTACGACTTGGTGAAGGATATCTTATGTTAATTTTGTACAAAGATTATGTAAGTTTCACAGAAGGTTAGCCTCACATGAAGGGAATGCGGAGGGTTTAGCCGGGGGGTCCAAACTCGGCTCCAAGGGTCTCGTTGCCGTGTAGAGGCACTTTGGAGCATCGAGTGATTCTCATGAATTTAGGAAGTTTCTTTCGAGAACAGAACAAGCAGGTATGATAATGTTATTATCATAAAGGCTGGTGGGCTTTGGGTTCTCAGCCTTGACTGTGCTGCGATTATTTAGGGAATCTCCATTGGTTGGGAATTAGGTCGTATGAAAGAATTTTCCGCACAGTACGCTACCAGAACTGGGGTTTACAGAAGACCCGGTAGGATCAACACAGTTCTAAAGCTTGAATTCGGTCGATAGTTAGATTTATGGCCATCCTTGGTAACCTAGGGCTATGAGCGGAAACGAGTTTTGGTGAGTAGAAAACTTGTTTTTGCTCATAGCACTAGGTTACCAAGAATGGATTTATGGCCGCCTATCAGGGACACTGGCATTAAACTTATCCCTGCTAAATCGTAGGGAAATACCTCCAGTTCTTGTAGGCTACGGGGCCTAAAAAGGGGGCCGCAATGTTACCGCCTCTTATTCCTCGTTGTCTATCATACAAAAACCAACGACCAAACGTTCGTCATGAATGCCAACTTTCACTCAACGATGTGGAAGCGGAAGACTAACGACATCCCTCACCCTATGGCGGATTGGAAACCAGAGGATCAGACCTATCTTTCTGGTAATCCTTTGCATACAGTCTTATTTATCTGTTACTCCACTGCGCGTTCCCAATCACTACTATACTAATCACTGGCACCAATGAGCAGAGAAGTGCATTGCCCAACCCAACGACGCTAATCGGCCTGTATTCCCTAACGCAAAAGATTTCTCTCCCCATACCATTACTGCCTTTACTTCTTCTGGAGGTGTCACTCCTTGGGACGGCGAAGGCAAAAGTGATGGTGAGAGTAAAGCGCCAAAAGTTCACCCGGCGATCAAAAGGCTCACCAGGACATCCACTCGCAAGCTAGCGCTAGCGCAGAAGTCTGAACCACCCACACGCCCGCGCAAGTACAAGAAGATTTGTACCAAGCTCCCGGAACTTAACACTCTGGGTCTCGAAGGCAAGGGTGAGACCACCTGCATAAACCAGAAGGAGAACCCCCACTGAATCACCCAAGCCCCCGGACTTATGATGCCCCCCGGGCGCCACATTCCTGAACCTTCTGCCGGAATTCCCTTCTGTCTGGAGGTTTGCGATATAAAATTTGGCGGTTTGGGATGCCCGTACTGTAATCCAAACTTTAAAAAGTATCACCTCTTGGCACTCCCCCCTCTTTGATTTTTCTCCTGACTGCATGGGATAGTGTTTTCGTCTGGGCAGACTATATCGGCAGGGTGGATAAGTGCACCCCTTCCCCTGGGGGAGCGCTAAGGGCGGAATGGAATCTGAAAGTTTGTAATTGGGTCTGTATGTGCTTTAGATGTTGGGAAAGTTAGCCGGATAGGTGCATTCCCCGTACCCGTCTTTTATTTTCTCCCTTTTTCTTCTCCTTAACCCGGTTTATGCCCATGCGGTTGGGTGTAGCTTTGTGAATTTGTGAAGTGGCGTTTAGAATGGCGTAGGGAATGCCTAGAGCGTGAGCTCTAGTGCGAGTATTTTAGGGAGTATAAAACGGTGTATTTCGCTATTAATTGTGTTCCTTATGAGGTTGATTTTAATGATACGACTCCAGGCCTTTTGTCTAGATGCTTGCTGCAGTAGTACCTTGCTCCTTTGCCGCGGGTTAGTGTTTGGCACGGGAGCCATCGCCGCGAGTTAGACCCCGGCCCCAAGGATCCTAACCTCATTAGGGCATTAGGCTTCTCAATTCTAGAAAGTCACAGATCTATTTTCGAGGGTGGTCATGAGGATATTGGATCTGGGAAACATGATCTTTGAATCATCGAGATTACTCTCCATTTCCCGACTAGACACTTATAAGGTCTATGTTATGTGCGGGGGCAATCTGTCGTGATGTTTGAAACCGCTACTAGAGGAAACTGGCCTCGCCACAGTCGGGGGAACAGACATTTCTTCTTCTTTTGAATCTTCCCTGATATGTATACCAATGACTGAAACGACACTTTCCTCATAACTGGGGTCAACCCCTTGCACCACATTCCGAGAACGCAATGAACATCTTATGATCTTTCAGCAAATGGTCAGCAAATATCTCCAGGAGCGTGACCTCTTGCGCACTGGGTGCCACTAATACACCATGTGATGCTGGTAAATCACGGTGTCGATGAATAAATTCCCATGGACGTTTTTCCTGATCTCGAGATATCTGAGTAATCTTCATCAGGGATTACCGACCTTCGCATTTGGCCAAGACCGACCAAAAACCACGTTTTTATGCACCTCCCCTACAGCAAGCTTGGGCCAAGTGGGTGCTGACCGATTATCGAGAATTCTCGCATGCAGGGCCGGAAAGGGGCTGCGAGTGAGCCGAGGTTTACTCGAGTAGTGGTTCCTACAAGTAATGGAAGGACTATTTCTCTGTCTGAATACCAGTATCTATCAGTTATTGCCCTGGGTGAGCATCACGGTATAAGCTTGGTGTCTGGTGTCATCTGTTTCTGAGCGAGAAGACCGCCTTGTTCTCCCCCGACTTGAGGGTCGAGCCGGGCGATGTCGGTTCTTGTCGAATCACGGGACCATCGATTCATGAGCCTCAACGCCAAGACGTAGGGTCAAGCTTCCATGGCAACAGGGTGAGGGGGTTCGTTTCCCCATCTCCCTAATACGGTAGGGGAACACAATCAAAACAACGATAAACGTCACCTCCGATTCCTTAAACCTGTGGCGCAAATCGAGCTGAGCTGCATTACCTCCTGACTTCCCCTTTTTTCTATTGTTTTCTCACCATTCTTCCCGGGTGGTTCTACCACCTACAGTGCGTGCCTACATAATCATCGGATCTAGCACCTGCCACATCACAACTACTTGTCCTACCTCGCTGCGCAGAATCAACTCTTCCTGATAAAGGGTTCTGCTTTTTCCCCCGACTGCGGCTAAACGCGAACGAGTGCTCAGAATACAGCAAGCCATACGCCAAGCCTGCGGCTGAACGAGCGGACGAATACCATGCAGCCTGGGCACATCTATAAAGTACCACCTCCCTGGACTGGAACGGTAGTGCGCCCCCAGGAACAGCAACAGCAAGGAAATATGTATGGCCAACAGTTTGGTAACGGGCAGATGGGAGGGATTCAGCCTGGGACTGCTACGGGAGTCCCGCCGAATTCGAGTTATAATGGTACGTGATATCTGGTGCGGGCGTGGGGAATAAAATGCGGGATGAGTGAGAGATAGGATGAGACCCCATTGGAGGGGTGGATTCTGGAAGTTTGTCTGATTATTTGCTCGCAGCCGGATTCCCTCAGCAACAACAGCAATATCCTCCTCAACAGCTCCAGCAACAACAATACCCTCCTCAGCAGTATGGCCAACAGCCGCAGTCTCAGTACCAGCAGCCTCCACCTCCACCTCCACCTCCACCCCCGCCTCCCCCGTCGGCGTCAGCGCCTGCGCAACAACAATGGACCCAGCCGCAATGGAACCAATCCGCCTCCCCGGCGGCCCCGACAGCCCCGGCCCGTCCCCAGTCCGTCCTCTATAACCCTCAAGCGCCAACGTACCAAGGTAATACTGGAACTGGGTATGCTCCTACTCCTCAATATGCGGGTGTTCACCAACAAACCCCCGGGACACCTCTCCAGCAGCAGCAGCAACAAGCTCCACCACCTCCACCACCTCCCCCGCCTCCACCGGCTGCTCAATCATACAACCAGCAAACACCTGGATCACCAGTTACCCCCGCGAGCCCATATCAACAGGGCCAGCAGTCATACGGTGGGCAGTACCAAGGGCAGCCATGGCAAACAGGCGGCCCCCAGCAACAGTTTGCACAATCTAGCCAACCGGCGGCGCCACAGACCCAGCAGGCGTATTACACTGGGAGCAATGTCGGTGGGGCGGCATCTGGAAGCGCCGTTGGATATGGCAGCCAGCAGAATGGTGGAACTGACACTGTGCAGAGTCCATCTGAGAACCATGTTGTGTGAGTGATTACTGTGACCGGATTTATCGAACCGTTACTAATGACCGAATAGATATATCCCCCCATCACTTTCCGGTGCCGGGGTCACTGCTTATCAACCTGTCAATACAAACCCTGCGCCTGGGGTCTATGTGCCGCCGCCTCCAGAAAACATCCCTGCATGGGGCACGGCTCAGGCTGATGGGCCAAAGAAGAAGTTTAAGTATACCCCTCCGGTTCTGCATCCTGAATTTGGTGGCGTTCCCGGGGGTAGCCAGTACCCACCGAACCCTCAACAGCAGCAGCAGTATCAGCAAGCTCCTCAACAGCAATATCCCCCTAATCTCCAACAAAATCAACAACAGCCACCACCACCACCTCCTCCCCCGGTGGCATCCCAGCAGGATGGCTGGCAGCCGCAGCCGCAGCAGCCGCAACAACCGGACCAGTATCAACAACCTGCGCAGCAATATGAGCAGCAGCCTCAACAGCAATACGAGCAACAGCCCCAGCAACAGTATGGGCAGCAGCCGCAGGCGCTCAACCAGCAGACACAAGCTCCCTTGCGTACTGACCCCCACTCTGCCGTCGCCCCGCCAGGTCGCCCCGAGAGCCAAAGGTTTGATCACTTCGAGCAACCTCAGTCAACCCCAACACCACCGCCTCCGCAAGCTCCGGCTGCTTCCGCTTACCACAATCACTTCGCCCAGCAGCAACAGCAACAGCGGATATCGAGCCCTACACCGCCCCCGGCTCCGCAACGGAAGGATACCATTCCGCCCATGACCGGGGCATCGGTTTTCTCTTCTGGCCCGTCAGACATTAGTGGATGGGAGCACTATAGCAGTGCAGCTGATGATGAGGTTTCGCTGGTTAGTCGCCCTCAGACTCCAGAGATCGCGGAGATAGGAGGATCACCAGCGCATGCACCGAGCGGATACTATAGTGAGCAGCAAGGAGGGAGCTCTGGCTTCGTCTCACCACCTTCGCCTCCTCACAAGGTGGTCACGGGTCTTCAGCAGCCGCAGAGACCGGGTAGTGTAGTTGGGGGGGGGCATGCCTCACCTGGACGAGTGATGACTCCCCAACAACAGCAGCCGCAGTGGCAGCAACAGCAACCTCAAAGGATCATGACTCCGCAGCAGCATCAGGCGCATCAGCCACCGCAAAGAATTATGACCCCTCAACATCAAATGCAGCAGCCCCCTCATCGAGTCGCGACCCCTCAACATCAACAGCATGCGTCCCAATCACCAAATCAACACCAGCAATCGGACACTCATCAATGGCAGCAGCAGCAACAACCGGCACAACAGCAACAGTCACAACAGTATGAGCAGCAACAGCCACAGAGAATCATGACCCCTCAGCAGCCACAGAGAATCATGACCCCTCAGCAGCCACAGAGAATCATGACCCCTCAGCAGCAACAGCCACAGAAAATCATGACCCCTCAGCAGCAGCAACAGCACCAACCTCCGCCCCCTCAGCCTTCCTCCCAGGGCGCATATATTGAGCAGGTTCCGGGTGGATGGCCTCAGGATCCTCCCCAGCAGCCAGCCCAACAGGCAACCCAACAGCCTGTGCAGCAGCCTCAATACGAGTATCAGCAACAACAGCAGCCTCCTCAACCATCTGCGCAGCCGTCTTATGAACTCGCTCAAACGCAGCAGCCTGCTGCACTAGCCCAATCTGGGGAAGAGCCAAATCCTCTGGATAACCTGGAGCCGTTCTATGCTGACTCCATCCACCGCTTCGTTGATATGATACAGGCAGAGGTCGCGGCTACTTCCGATGAGGACAAATTGAGAATATTTACGGAGTTCATGGAAAAGGAGTACTTCATTCGTGGAGAACGGTACCCTAATGCTCTTGGGGATATCCCTAGTAGGCAAGGAAGCGTTTTCGGTGGTATGAAGAGCTTTGATGGTCAGGCTGGCGCTCTAACTGTTGAGAAAAGCCCTAAAATCTCGAACAAGGAGGCGGCCTCGGATGTATCCGCACCTCCCTTGTCCGGTGGGCAGCAGCATCACACACCTCAGAACCAGCCGCATCCACCAAATATCCCTTCTCCAATTCATGAAGTTGCCTACCAAGCGCCTCAACATGAGGAGCCCAAACATCTAGAGAGAGTTGAAACTTATCAACCCTTCCGACCGGGCGCAGCCCCCCCGCAACCTCAACGGCCAATTGAGGATCCGCCTGTCGGGAATGATGACTACAAGGCATTCAATCCCGCTGTCCACACCCCTCACCAGCAGAAACCTGCCTCACCGGTGCCTCACCAACATCAAGGCTATGTCCCGTTTCGTCCCAGTGAACCAACACCACCTCCAACTAAGACTGTAACTCCGGGCAGTGGTGCCTATGCTCCCTATAAAGCCCCAGCAACAAAACCGGACTCACGGCCGGCTTCTTCGGGGTCTGACCCCGTTGCATACGACCCAAAGAGGGCCTCGACAATTGATAGCCGAGGGTCTCAACCCCAGCCTAAACGTAGTTCGGTCATATACAGTCAGCCAAGCAGATCACAAACCATGGCTCCACCCGTAGGTGGGCACCCCACAGAATTTGGTCCCCCTAAACGTGCACCGACGGTAGCGGATACGACGCTGTACCAGGCATATGTCGCTCCATCAGAGGACCGCCGAAGCCCAACGAGAGCTCAGCCACCAAACTTCCCGCCAGAACCAGAGGAAGAGTATCCAAAGAGTTCAGAAGAGTGCTTTACGCCACCTCAGAGTGTTGACCTTGATGAGTTAAAATTGGGGCCTACACCTGCACCACCAACCCTAGGGTTGTCAACTCCGGCGCCTGTTAACGTGCTTTCTGCCGTGTTACCAGCCACCAGATTCCACAAGTCCTCATCGACCGCTGTACTTGACGACATCAAGAAAACTATTGATGAAGTTGGCGAGGACTTCTCTTTCATTAAGAAGATCAATACAGCCTATGCCGATGCTTCGAAGAAACGCCTGCAAAGGCTCGAGGAAGAGCGGAGAGTCCGGTTGGAAGAACACGAGGAACATACTGATCGTTTATTTGCCGATAACGAGATTGGTTATGGTGATATCGGTGCCATGGACGAAGCGTTTAATGCTGAGGAGGCAGAAAAGAAGGCTAAAGAAGAGGAGGCCGAATGGGAGAAATACCGTGATGAAGTCTTCCAGAAGGTTTATGACAAAATTCAAGAGGGTATCAAAGGGCTAATGGACAAGCATTTCCAAACCATAAACTGCCTTCAAGATGCTGTTTCAGGGAAGGAACGGTGGACGAAGATTGAAGGTCTAGATCTCACGGACCTGTTGGAGGGACTCATATTACTCCGGGGCTACATCGAGCGAAGGCATGAAAAGGTTCAAGTTGCAATTTTAGAACGCGACAGACGGTACAGAAGAACAGTTATCCAACCACTCTATGTCTCTGGAAACATTTCCAAAATGAAGAGTATGGAAAAGCATTTCGATGAGAGTGAAAAGAAAGCGTAACCACCCCCATCCTCCAAGACAATTGAACTACCAACTAATTATCCCCAGCATCCTCGAAGCCGCAAAACAGAAATTCTCCCGAACCACCCAGCTCATGGAAACCATCGAGGAAAGCATCGAGCGCGGCCTGACCGCTGAGTTGAACTACACCGAGGAGCTGACGCAAGCTGTAACACCACTCCTCACCAACCCATCACGCACGGCAAACTTCAAAGCGGATCTTCTCTACGCTCTCGAAATTCTCTCAACTCTGAAAGAAAAGAGTATAAAATTCATGAAAGCCTTCCACTCCGCAAGTCTTCTAATGAACGAGTCAACCGCGGAGGTTGGCATCGCCGAGGGGCGAGAGAGGGGTGAAGTTGCAAAGGAGCGGTTAGGCTCTGATGAGGAGGCAGAGAAAGAACTGAGTGAAAGGGTCAACGTAGTAAATGGTGATTGGGCCGCTATAGAGGGCGGTGTTCGGGGTGTTTTGGAAACGTTAAAGGATGTTTCTGAGGAAGGAAGTGTTGTTTCCGGTGGTGGAGGGGTTAGTCTGAACGGTGGACATGGAAGTGTTAGTCGTGGGAACCCCCCAAATCACGGTACAGGCGGGGGAGAGATGAGTGCGCTTGAAAGAGCAAAAATGAGGAATAAGGGTAGCGGCAGCAGAATCATGTACGACGGTTATTAGCATTGGCATGTTTGGGTTGGGTTTGATCTGGTCCGGGTTTGGCCCGCAGCGCAGCATAGAAGGATACCTTGTTTATGATATTGTTTTACCCGTTATTATTGTACTATCTATAGCGCTTTGAGGCTGTTTTTGTGTGGGAACTCGGCTGCCGGCGTGGGAAACTAAGCCATATTCACCCAGCGCCAATTTCCAGGAGTAACACGAGGTCCGGCGGTAAATCGCATTTCCACTCTTCGCCTAGCATATAGCTATGGTGTTGAGGGTTAGAATGGACGTAAATCCTCTGCAGACGACTTGAACCCCGCCGACTGGGTGCCTGACAATGTAGCCAGGGTACAGACCCAAAGCCGCCTTCCCCTAAGATAAGGCGTATTCACCATTTGTGCTTAGAGGTTTTCGACTTTTGTTCTCGGAAAAAAAAAATGAACTCATGAAGTATCACTCGATAGATGGGAGGATGATGCTCCAAAATCCCTCAACGCGATAATTTGAGGCCATAGAAAGGATCCTGGAGCCAAGTTTTCTCCCCAGACTAAACGCTCCCTTGCCCTTCACGTAAGACTAACCCCCTGAAAGTTATATAATCCCCCGTATAAAACCGACATAAGATATCCTCCACCGAGCGATAGCCCCCGGAAGACCCACAAAGGTTGCTTCTCGCCGCACTCGCAGACTGTGGGGCGAGTGGTCGCAAATGATTCGCTGGTGTGCACACCGCGCGTTGAGCCAATTTAAAGTAATTATCCGAAGCATTGGGAAGGGGCTATCAACACCGTGGCCGTTGATAATTCCGGCAGTTCTCGGACTAAAGAAATACATATTGGATCGCTCCGAGATTGGCAAGTAATCACCGGAACAGACCTCGTGAAACTCGGTACTCGGCCCCCGTCGGCTGGTGCTCTCTTGGTAAAGTTGCAAAATGTTTCAGATCTCCGAGAGGCCTACTACAAAATTAGTGAGATGGGGTACAAGACTCATAAGAGTCATAACTATCCTATACGAATGCTCGCCATAAACACGGTCACGTTATATCAATGCGTTTAAAGAAAAACAAGTGGATGTCCCAGCTTTAAACGTCACCCTACGCAAAAGCGTACGCAAGCGCCAGACTGACTTCCAGACTACTCCAAGTGTGCTTCACCCCCCTTTTACACCCTCACCACTCCTCCAGCCCCGAGACAATTCTAAAACTTGCTATATGGATGGTATTATTGCTCTTCAAAGCCTCCATGATGCACCCTATATCCATTCTTCACTTCTTCGCTTTCCTCCTCTTTCCGGTTTTCCAGTGCGCTTCCCTTCCAATTCACTTCCAACCCAATGCCGGGCCCTCCACCTCTGTTTATCCACGGCCACGCTTTACAAAAATACACCACCCCCGCACAACGATTAAGGTCTACTCGACTCCTCCTCTAGTTTCACCAACCGACATAATACGAAGCTCTGCCGCCCGCGAAAACCCAGACCAGGACGTCCCGTCGCTAAACACCATCATCGTTATAATAATCCTCGCTACGACAGGCCTCTGCCTTTCCGTTATCGCCCTAGTTGCCTGTGGGCACAAGCTCTGCATGTGGTTCAGCGGGTATATTTCCTGGCTAAGGGCTCGGAAGGGTGACCTCGTGGCTGCGGTCCGAGTAGGTGAGAGTGCTGGGGAACCTGGACCGTGCAGAATGCAGCTAGATATGGAAAGGGGCGATGCGGAGAGTGTAAGGGAAATAGATCGGGAGACGTCCATGAGTGCTACCGGTGAGGCAGAGACTGTCGGTCCTAGCTCGACTGGTTCGGTTATTGCTTCGGGGGAACGTGGCACGGTGAGGAGAGTGAAGGTTGCTAATCGGGATTCGGTGAGGCAATTGTAGATTTCTGTGTTGTTCAGAGGTTTTTGTTTCTATATCCGGAGGTGAGAGCCTAAGAAGTTTTCTGGGTGGATTAGTGAGAATTGGTCCTTATTTTTATCCATAGGAAGGACTGTAGGGGGTTTGTATTCAGTGTCTAGGCGAATGGTGGTTGGCGGTGCTCATCAGCTAAATCGGAGTCGCTAGCTTGTTACACAGGAAAAATAGATGGTTTTGTCCCGATGAATAGCGAAAATTGGTTCACATCCCAAGCCCACATTTCTTTAACAAGATGGTGAAAGATATTTGGAGGAAGGTTATTGTATAAACTCAATTGCAACCAAGTGCCCGGTATCCAATACTGAGTGGGGATTCTGAATTCTTGATGTCCACACCCCTGCCCCGAGCTAGGGCTATTTGGGGTAGCCATGAGGGGTGACGGCATCACACATATTACTATAGGCCGCCGGGTATTCCAAGGGTCCGATGATGCGGGTAGTTGGGCGAACCCCTTCATATCATACTTTAGAACAGATGTGGAATCAGAAGCTAAAGTCCAAGAACAAAACCAAATTCCATGAGAATCAAGACTACTATTGAATCCATTTAGTTCTGAAGATGAGTTAACTCTTGTCTCCCGGGGATACTCGGATAATGTCGTGAAGAATTAAGTAGTAGGATGCGGTTCATGCTTGAAGCTATGGTGTGATGCCTCCAGTAGGTGTTGTAGTTCAAGCAGGTGAAATCCCTACTTCAAAATCTGCTAAGATCATCAATTTAGCCAATACTTAAAGGTACCAGAGCAAGCCGATCAAGTCTCCGCATCTAGATCTAATAATCTCATCGCAAAAGACTGCTGGAGATGATAAAGCATGTCACCCCAGTTAGATTTACAGTTAGAGTCCAAACAAAGCAAAAAAAAAAAACCCCCACCTCATAATCGATAATACTAATACAGTATCATACTAGAAGGAAAAAAAAATGGGACACCCCTAAATTATATACCTAAAACCCCTTATCCTCCTCTTCTCCACTACCTCCCTAACCACCGCTTCTCTAATACACCCCCCCCCCCCCAGGCTCGGCCCATGACCTTCTGCCAAGCGTGGTTGCTACCAACCCAGCAGGTAACCAGCTAAGGCGTGTAGATAGAAAGCCCCGCAAGTGCATCCGTAGGAGCCCGTGAGTGAGGTATGATATAAGCTAGATAGTACTATACCCTCACTCAAGGACGCCAATACAGGAAAACCAGGAGAAAAAACCTGTTGTCAAATCTGCCGTAGCGGCACGAAAAAGGTGAAGTCGGACGGGGGGGGGGAAGTGGTGGATACCGCTCTCGGGGGGGTTCCAGAGGGGTCAGGGTCCGAGGGTGAGAGCACCACTAAAGGGGGAAAGAAGGAGGCGTCGAAAGATACGCCGCAGTGGACGCATCCAACCGAGTGACCGCAGATGACGCTGTTGACCGAATGCGTCACTTTAATAGTCGGGAATAAATGGAGCAGAAGGAGCGGCCGAAACGGAAGGTATTGCAGGATCTTGAGAATTTGCGAGTTTCCTTCATCTATTCGGTAGCTTCTTACAGCTGGACTGTGGATCCCTAGGTGAGCTTATTTCACGCACCGTCTGCGAGTAAATTAAACCTAAGTTAATCTGAGAAATCCCCCCACACACATCTCCAAAACAATTTTAGGCAGAGTCGTCATGGTACCAAGCCTGGGTTGATCATCCACTGCATCAGGATTCGGATCGTCGTACATTTTCGTTTTCGGACAGCTTTTTATATCAATTTACTGGGAGTAATACAAATGACCTCAAAAATATCAAAGGCTTCTTTCTCTCGCTCCGGACACGAGCCCTGAGGGTAGTGAATATTATTTGTGTTCGCGGTGAGTCCCTGATAATGCACTTCAAGGCACTAAGAAGGTCGTTTCGTGATGATTCATTGATGATTGTTCATTCCGAGCGAGAAGAAGGTATTAACTATTGGTGAACCAGATTAACGGTTGGCGTTACCCCTTCTCCAGATTTTCCTACTCTTTTTTTTTACCTCAGATACGTCTTCCTCTGGGTTGCCCTTGCCGGGCAACACTAGCCAGCAAGATCACCCACACCATTACTCTATTCCTAAAGCTTCTTTGTTTACAAGAGCCGCTCTCGCATACCACCTAACCGGTCGGCCTACACATCGCGATACCTTTCATATGCCTCCTGCGGTGATAGCCGGCGTAGAAATTTGGACTTCTCATCCGAAAGGCCCACCCGTATACCATTGTTATTGCTGCAACTCTTTGAGATATTCAAAGAACCAAAATTAGCAGAAGTATCTGAACCCAAGACTCTTCTTAGTCCACTACATCTAGAATGTTAGTGATAATACTGCGCTCGAGTCTAGTAAGACCAGGATGGCGAGGCCGCAGTCTTGATGCTTCACAAGCATGGGGTACCGCCAGTCCGGTTATCTCAATCCCAAGGGATAACGGACCGGGCCCCGCTTGCCACAGTTAAAACCCCACGTTAATTTTTAGAATAATTGATTCCGTCAAAAGAAACCACTGCGAATTGTGCATCTTCCAACTGATGCGTAAGATGGCAATGAGAGCCGAGTGACCACGACGATCGGTGATCTTCGGCTTTTCCCGCGAATAGAGCGCTGTATCATTCATTCTCTTGATTGTATCCCTCAGCCTAGCTATCTTTTCCCCTTGAACTAGAAATACTGAGGCAGGCAGTGCCCCGTTGGTGATAGGCGGTTTGGGGGATGGGAGGGTGGTAGCGATTGGTATCAAATTCCCAAATCCTCAGCCTACCGCTCCACCGAGAACCCAGAAAAGCGATCCATAGGAGTTTCTATGATCCGGGGGAGGCAAGACACGGTAAGCATCGGGCCAGGATTTGAATGTCAAAAATAGTGGGGGATATTTGAAACGTGCTGCGGAATCCAGTTCTAGATATTCGGAACCCGAGCTTCGGTATGATGGCTGAGCCCGCAAAGGGCATAACTATGATATCGTAGCTAAGCCTCAAACCGCACGGGCTCTTGGAAGAACCTGACCGTGTGGTGCACAAGCACTGCGAGTATTCAATGGCATCTACCCTCAACCAGGCACAAATTCCTAAATTCCAAAAATTACTGTAAACCATCGGGGCAAAAGTCTGTCGAACCCGGACCTGGTTCGCCGGATCTGGTAAGTGTAGCGTGAAATATTAGGCGAAAAGCTCCATTTACGCTACGCTAATTTTTGGTAAAGGAAAAAAAGTCTGTCAAACTCTCGCCTCAATGCCAAGAGCAAAATCCTTGATGTCCAAACGGTCGAGGAGCCCATTGGCCCAATGAGAGGAGCTCGATTGACTTACCCTCAGCCTCCCGAAAAGGTGTGGTGCTTACCCCGGTACGATAACACTCTTACCGGTGCTCGTGTCCCCGAGCCAAGAATTGGCGCCTCTTTTGGAATAGCCCCCACGGACCCACAGAATAGTGTTCGAGTGGCACAGGATACGAGTTCTAGGAGAGCGGCCATATCACATAAATTTAAATTATATGATAGCAAACTCTTGTGAAGAACGAGGCATTGTCCTCCATGGTCCCCAAATTCTTCTGATTTGAGGGAAATCGAACCATTCAGGAACTACCATATATGAATGGCTATGGCACAATGTAATTTATTATCAGTTGTGAGGAAACAAAGCAGCATGTAAGGCTTGATAGAGCCGTTCGGTCCCGGGGTCGAAAGATATTGCTGGCAAGGTTTGTGATACGGTATATACTGCTCTCTACAGGTGGCGATGCGCTCCCCGAGAAGGCAGCTTCAACGCTAATTTTATGGGTCCCCAGGAGCTATTCCAAAAGGAGTGCCAATTCTTGGCATATTTACTGTACCGTATATGTACAAGTACTTGCACAGTACGAGTGCAGTACTCTCAACATGCAAATATCGTGGTGGTGTGTTCCTCTTCCGCGGAAGTGTCAACGACCTAAGTACCAACCCACGACCCTCCTATTCGACGATAAGAAACTATTTCCCACCACGAAGCAATAGCCATAGCAAAAAAAGGAACGATCTGCAGCACTTTACTCTGCAGTGCCCATACAGCACCGGTATCTATACTTGAGTAGTAATTTATCTTTGACCAAAAACCTAGAGCTCCTCAAGGGTATATGGGCTTGTAGGTGGCTATTCCTCGTACAGCCTGGATGTTAACACTGAACCGGGGGTATGATACCCGATATGACCTCCGGTAGAGCACCGTGCTCTAATTGGCTCTTGAGTCCATCAGCCAGTTAAAGAGTAGGATATCGCATGGTTTCTGTGGAGAGAGTAGCAGAGAGTTCCCCAGCCTTTTTTCACCTTCAAAAAAAAAAAAAAACACCAGAATTGGTCCTTCGTATGGTTGTACAGTACACCCCATGTTTCCAGAAAAACTCGAGCATGATTCCTCACTTCGGGCCTGTTCGAGTGCACCAAGACAACGAAAGCATGGGGTTAGTAACTCCCCATCCCTCCTAGCTGCGCCAAGTGGAAGGGTGAGTTAGTCTATAGAAAGGGTCAGGTTTGCCGTGTATTCGGCCGCTTGTGAAGCAACTGGGTGGAACGTCAAGTTGAAATAAGCCCCCTGAATGTTAAGGCTAACTTACTTCCAGAGGTAAAACCTTAAATCCCAGGCTTTAGTTCTCTCCCGCAAGTCCCAAATTTCCTGATAGTCTACTGGCCCATGGTTTCTTGTCATGCCGAACACTAGCTACCGGTAGATTTCCAAAAACCACCGGTTTCCGCCCAGAAACCCCGGGTTAACCTCCTCCAATACAGGTCCTGAGCCAACTCTACCCGGGCATCCTCGGACGCAGCAAGCCTAAGTGAGTCACTGCTTCTAATTATCTTGACAAGAAGTTCGATGCTATGCAAGATACCCTATGATGCGGGTAGCCTAACAGTTAGAAGAAGAAGAAAATGCGCTACCCCCGCACCTGGCGACCTAAACGCCAGGTAATACCTACTGGTACGATACTGCATATCCCTTGGTATAGATAATCCCAAACTGAGCCAACCGCGGCCTGGGAAAAAGAATACTGGTGAGGGCACACCGGAGTTGCTTCTCACTTGTGCAGTACAAGGCATAGGGGGGGTGCTTCCATAGACGACAGGGATTATTTCGCGGGTTAACCTAAATTAACCGTTCGGTAACTTTCCAACTGGGTACAAAACTTGCACGAGTACTGTACTGTACAACACACCTCTGCATACCGGTAGTACGAGTGCAGAGAGATCAGAACGCGAAAAGGGTGGAAAGTGCACCATACTTTCTCAAATTACCATAAAGACCAGAATAATCGAGAGACTCTGAGATGTCAAAAATTTCCCTTTTTAGATTTGTGTGAGAAAACACAGCGGAAGGATTCTCGATCAAAATCGGCATTGTAGACATGTGGTCGGTCGAAATCAACAGGGAACACACCCTAAGGGATCGAGGAAAACTCCCCACAGAAAAACTACCCAGGAATCACTCCTCTTCAATCTTGTGGATTCAGTCGCAAGAGACATTGTTTTATAGACAAGCCTCAGACCTCGAGCACCGGTACCGTACTTATACTGCACGCCTCCGGAACAGAGTTGTGTTATATCAATAATGCGGCTGAGTGCATGCGGCTAATGTTGTGAGCGGTTACCCCACACTCAGCCGCAGAGTATTGGACACCTAAAACCGACTATTCTTGCATAGGAGGACTCGTTCATCTAAAGCTTGCGTTCCTCGCTTAGTGCCCACTCATAGTAATAGGTAAAATAGAGTCTACGGCTTGGAGAGGAGTAATTCTTGGGTAGCTCTACCGGGAGTCTGCTTCAATTATTTTGCTTTACTTAGGATGTGTTCTCTGTCAATTTTCACGTTGACTCCCGCTGTCCACATGGCCCATTTCAGCTGCCTGGCGCCATCCAACCTTGAGCAACGCACTGTCTCAGCAAAAAAACCAGACAGTCTATTAGGCACCGATCGCGAACAAGCCTTAAAACCAACCAGCGTTAGTTCTCGATCCCTTACTTCCAATCAAAAGATTTCCCCACGGAATCCCCTACCTACAATACGTGACCTACGAGACCGAGGGCCTTTGGCAGCGCCCCAGCCATGCAAGTGGTGATTGTACTGTACTCGGGTAGACTACCAGCTGAAGGCTTTTGGAATGCACCGAATTTCCACACGAGAGGGCTTGCCAAGAATGAGCTCTGGGACCAAGGAAACTCGAAGCTTGGAGGTACTGTACATGGAAGGCGAACTTATTACCATAATGGGATTCCCATGAGGTACTGTATGCTCGCATGACACTCGAGTTGTCCATGTGCACGGAACACACCGATGCAGTGAGTTACACGGTAAACCTTCTGATGGGGTACCGTACCGCAAATGCACGAGTACTGTACTTCCACTCACGTCGAGTAGGTGCACCTGCATTTTATGGTACTGTACTCCCAGTCCGAGTCGCCATGCACTGCCTGCTTCGCCCCTCTCGAACCCAACCTGAACTTCACCCAGCCTACGGTTTGCTGGGATAAGGGTTCTGTAAGAGCTCCCGGTACCCCAGTGTGCCAGCACCAAGCCCTACTGTTTTTACGGGGGAAGCGAAAATATATAGAGAGCAGGACGCGGTGGAGGCATTACGAGCTGCCGTTATCTTTCTGCTATATATGCCTTACTTCGGTTTGTTGGGTTTCTGTGTTCCAAGATACAGGTTACACACAGAAATCGTATCCTCAAACAATTGAAGGGAAAGACCTTGCAGTCGGTTTAGTGCGCACAAATAAAAGTGACAATGAAATAGAGTTTGTGTAACGCGTGAGATTAAACCTGGGTGTGAGGGTTCAGATGCTTGCTTACTGGCCACGACCAAGTCCTCCCAAGTGTCATCGCACCGCAAAAGCTCGTGAAATCCAATTACCAATATTAGCGGAAATGAGCCCTTCAGCCCACGATAGGTTTAGGTTAATAAGTTAACGGGATTGCAGGTGCCAATTAACGGAATCCAACACATCCAGTTGGCTGGCTTTATACCATGTCGGGAAAGTTCTTATCTTTCCCAGGGGGCTTTGCCTCCAAATCTGGAGATCACATGCCTGACAGAGATATGTAGCAGACTTCAAATGTCTTTACGGGATTCGACCGCTTTCCGCACTCGGGCGATTGTGGAGGCTGTGGTTTGCGCCGGGCTTCGTATAAAGTGAGCCTGGGGATCGCTCTTTCGCCACCTCCGCTCCCGACCTCACGGTACCCACAATAACCGCGCCGGAGAACCCACAAATTCAACGCATTCAATAATTCAAAATACCGCTACAAGCATGAAGTTCATTACTACCATCATTGCGCTCACGCTCTTCGCTTTGACCGTCATGGCGGACTCGGATGATTTCATGGCAACTCTGAAAGGCGGTAATGTTCGACGATCTACTCCTCTCGACTCAATCCCAAAGTTATTCGCTCGCCAGACCACTTGCCCCTCCGAGACGCCCAACGTCTGCGATGTGCGGTGGTGTGCGCAAGTGTGCTGCAATTCTGGTGACGGTAAGTGGTGTCAATAAGTTTCCGGAATTGCTGCTGACCGGCTTCCAGGGTCATACTGTCTTTACGGCGAAACATGTGAGAAGGGTGGGTGTTGCAAGGTTGGGTAAGTTGGAGAGGGGCTTCCTTTTCGAGCGTCCGCTGATTCCGGTGCAGAAGAAGTTGCGTTGGCACGCCAAAAGATCGTAATGAGAATGACGTGAAGGAATCAGCAGACCGTCACTCTGGCGCCCAGCGAGGCGGCACGGGTATTGCGGCCGCACTTTTTGTCGGTGCTGCCGTCATTGCTCTGTGAGGGCAATTTAGTGGTGGTTTGTGGTTCTCATTCTAATGTGTTCGTTTTCGATAATGTAATGAGGTCGATGTGGTTCCAGATGTGTTGATCAAAGAGTGTTTATTTCACTTGCGCTTGCCGATTATTTCACATCAGCTATGCGTCGCTCATGATTGTCATTTCTTTTCTTGATGTAGTATCCTCTGGTCAAAGTTACTATTCTATCGGAATATTTTGTTCACTAGCAAAGCCTGATGAAGTAATACTCTACCTTACCGTATTTCCTCTCCAACACAGTACCGACAGTTGGCTGCGTTGTCATTTGCGGTACCACTTCCCTACTGTTGCCTCCATTCAAGAACAGACAGAATCAAGCATATCCCGACCAATTGCCGACGGAAATTTCCACCCAAATTATTTTTACCTTTAGGCAAACTCCTACACCGCCCTGTCTGCTGACGGGAGCTGGGCTCGCTTAGTTTCCCACGCAGTGTGGCCAGGTTTCGGAACGGGTAGCGGTGGCTTGGGCTCTGTGAGACACCAAAATCTACAGTAGTACCAATACTCGTACAGTAGATTCGATGTCTTGAAGCTTTGCATTTGTTCCAGACACAAATACTGGCTGACAACAGTTAAACCTACAAGCGTAAACCCATCTCCTGATTGACGCGGACTCTTGGGTTGAGAGCGCAAAGAGACACACCCCCCAACCGCTGGGGATCCGGCAGGCAAGGGCAAGGTCCAGTACATCAGGAACGGGGCAAAACACAAAGCGAAAACCCGTGAAAAGAAAAAGGTGAAAAATATACCACCGAGACGAGCTTACCGAACCTGTGCACCAAAAGCCTATATGAAATAAACTCAAGAAGCAATCATCCAGATACACAAAATCTCACTCGGTATCTGTCGGACGTAAGAAATTCACGTTCGGTGTAGGTAGGCGCCGGTACAAGCCGCTCGAGGGGAGAAAGGAAAAAAGGGCGAAAATGATGCCTCGGGGTATGATCGACGCCGTAGTTTTGAAGAAGTTCCACCAGGACAGCGGAACCCTATTTAGATTGGACATTGAGACTCCCCAAGGATCTGATAATGAAGTTCATCCTTGAATCGTACGAAACCCAGGCTTGGATTGTAAGCTAATAAGCGCCTATAAATAGTATATGGATACTGATATTCAACTTTCGTTATCAGTCTTTGTAATACTCGATACCCCTATGAACCTAATGTGCAAGTACAGAGAGCCCTTGCTAGGCCGTCAAGGAATTAGGGAGAACGGAAACCGGGGAGGAAAATTACCCCGGCGAAAGGCTACTAGACAAGTTCGTGTCTACCCCGTGAATTTCTGCCGCAACACAGTATAGTAATGGGATCTTGAGCTACCAAAATTAATTTTATAGAACATTGCATCGAAACTGACACTCGTTGGACTTTTTTTGATGCTGGCAAAGCCTACCAGAGATTCCGTACCTATGGGGCAGGAAATTTTTCAAAATGCTTAACCATCATATCCCGCCAACCTTGGGTGTAATAATCCTCAACAGCAGTCTGTTAGTGTAATGGTGCTCAGGTATAGCCAGTTAAAATTTAGGCATTCGTTCCGAATATCTGCAAGGAATCACCTATTCCGATTCCCTTGGGCCGTGGGGTTCGAATCAAACAGCCACCGTCAATTGGACCTTGGAGGACTCTCTTCGGATGACTGCAATTCTCCTTTTATTCTCCAAAGTATTCACTGTTACTAGCTTGTGACACAAAATAAACATAAAACTGTCCCTCGGCGATCATGACTCCGCCCCATGCTACGATAACTTAAACACCTCGAACTCGAGTAACCCCAGCCTACAAAACCACTACCCGGCAACTCGTTTATTAGATTTCCACTAACCGCTGTATCCCATCTACCTACCCCGGAGACCGCCTAAACACCATCACGATACCCCGCTAAATCTACGTAGTCTTTGTAATAATTCGCCCCCATACAAACCGCATCCACTTCTCGTGGAACGCTTTAGAGTAAATACCTGCACAGCGGAAAAATGGTATTCAAGAACTTATGGTACCTGCCATGAAAGTGGCTCCGAGTGATCGAGAGAACAAAGTACAGTCACTCGACAGAAAGCCTTAGTTAATTCCAAGCCAACGCCAACCCGGCAACGTTGTGAAAAGAACACATCATTCCCCGACAACATACCGGTAGCCGCCGACTCCAGAGAAGAGGCATCATAAAATTTACTGTTTTCCTCTCTTGCGTTTTGCTCGCCTTTCCGGGGTCGCCGCATCTTCCGCGCGGCGCAGGGGTTACCCCCGGCGCGCAAGAAAACAAGGGAAATGTTGGGTAGAGTGCAGAGATCAGCAACCCCGTCGGATGATCCAGACAGAGCGCGGATCTTTGGAGGATAAATACATCATAGGGCTGGTATTGAGAGGTAGGGGGTGGTTGGTCTGAGATTGTGCCCGTGAGCCCTTTAGTAGTAATTTTGTTTCTTTTGTTCCCGCTTTTGGTGAGTTTAGCCGGTTGTGTGCAGAGTCGGTGTAGCGAGGATATTATAATGTTTTAAAGCTGCTTATAGGAATGGGAAGAACCGAGTCATCGCTAAGAACCAGTCACATTAAGTATGATCGTCACAACTTATCAAGTTCCCTTTTGGCAATAATATCTTATTATACTGTATGCCTTGTGGTTCAGAAATTGTTCACTTTTTTTCATGGTTGGTGGTTACGTTGCTCCGACAGTCAAATTCCTAAGATGCGAGTACAACTACAACAGAAATGCGGAAAAACCTCTTACCCCCAATTCTCAAAAGAAAATCCCTACACCCTGATACACCACACCCCCTAAAGAAATAAACCTTAACTGAAAACAAGAAGTAGCATAAACCGCGTAAAAAGCCACAGTGGCTCCGAGTCGGGAGACATTGAATGAACTGTTGGCCCCCCCTCCGACAACCGACCCAGACGTTTAATACATTACACAGTTAGTACGACAATTAAGTACTCGCTAGAAATAGGACATTACCTACCCACCTCTAAACAGGCCCTCTAGTAAAAGATCTCCATTGATTCGCTGTCGCTGGGCAAGCTGTGCGGATCCGGCGTGTCCGGGATGCAGAACTACGGCAGGATCAATGATAATCCGCAGGGGGGTGAGGACAGTAAAGTCGAATGACTCACAGGCTGCAACAAATATTAACGGATATCCCGTGCGGATAGGGCCAGTAGTAACGAAATCATGCACTCACTTGCTGTGTCATAAAAACGGTTGTGAAGCACGCTAGTATTAGTGGGCGAAATGGGGCGGGGAAACAAGAGATTTACTAACGAGCTATAACAATAAAGTAATAAATATAAGTTACAACTCAGAGGACAGTAGATAGAGGTTAGCATACAAACTAAGATACGCAAAGGGAATGAACTTAGCGTAATCCTGGTAGGATGAGGGTGTTCAAAACGTGTACCTCCTACAGAGGAAACCGAGCATGAAATTAGCCTAGAATGGCCGGTATGAACGAGGCGGGGATGGGAGTCGATCAAACACAATCTGCAACGGCGAGCCAGATATATTAGTAAAGCAGAAGAGGGTGAGGGAAATGATGCGAATCCACTTACTATCTACAGCGCTCGCGGGGCGAGGGGTTAGCGATTCTCGCGTCCTAGAACCACGGTTGATCAAATCGCCTACTTGCTACAATGGTCGGCGAGACAAAATTCAGCAGTTGTCTCATCCCAGAGCCATGGCTGGTCACTCACGAGCTACAGCAGTGGAAGAGCCAAGAATCAGAAATTGCCTCCCCCGAGAACCGTGGCTAACCCTGTTCACTTACGTCCTATAGCACTCGGCGAGCCAGAGGTCAGCAATTGCCTCGTCCTAAAACCGGGGTTGGTCCCGTTCACTTGCCCGCTACAGCACTCAGCGGGCCGGAGGTCAGAAATTATCATCCTAATACAGCGGTTAATCCTGTTCACTTACCCTCTACATCACTCGGCGAATCAGTAGTCAGTAGTTGCCTCGTCCCAGAGCCGTGATTGATCCTGTTCACTTACCCGCTACAGCACCCGGCAAGCCAGAGGTCAGCAATTGTCTCGTCCCAGAACCGTGGTGACCCTGTTCACTTACCGGCTACGACACTCGGCAGCCAGAGGTCAGCAATTATCTCGTCCCAGAAGCGTAGTTGATCGCGTTCGCTTACATCCTACAACTCTCGGCAAGACAGAGGTAAGTAGTTGAATCGTCCCAGAACCTTGGTTGATCCTGTTGACTCACCCACTACGACGCTCGTCAAGCCAGAGGTCAGCAATTGTCTCTTCCCAGAACCGTAGTTGATCATGCTCACTGACATCCTACAACTCTCAGCAAGCCAGAGGTAAGTAATTATATCGTCCCAGAGCCGTGGTTAATCCTGTTCATTTACCCGCTACAGCATTCGGCAAGCCAAAGGTCAGAAATTGTCTCATGCCAGCACAGCGGTTGGTTCTGCTCACTTACCTTCTACATCACTTAGCGAATCAGAGGTCAGTGGTCGCCTCGCCCCAGAGCCGAGATTGATCTTGTTCACTTACCAACTACAAGACCGGGTCAGGAATTGTCTCATCCCAGAACCGTGGTTGATATTGTTTACAACTACAAGCCCCGGCACGCCAGAGGTAAGCGATTGTATCGTCCCAGAACTGTGATTAATCCTGTTCACTTACATCCTAAAACACCGGGCGAGCTAGAGGTCAGAAATTTTCTCGTCCTAGGGCCGTGGCTGATCCTGCTCACATACCTCCTCCTACAACTCTCGGCAAACCAATGGTCAGAAATTATCTCGTCCCAGTACAGTGGTGGATCCTGTTCACTTACCTCCTACAACCCTCGGCAAGCCAGAGGTCAGATATTGTCTCGTCCCAGTACCCAGGTTGGTCCTGTTCACTTGCCTCCTACAGCACCGGTGAGCCAGAGATCAATAATTGTCTGGTCTCAGAACCGTGGTTGATCTTGTTCACTTACAGGCTACAACACTCGGCGAGCCAGAGATCAGCAATTGCCCCGCCTCAGAACCGTGGGTGACCCTGCTTGCGTACCTGCTACAATACTCAGCGAGCCAGAGGTAAGCAGTTATATCGTCCTAGAACCATGGCTGGCCCTGTTCACTTGCTAACTACAACACCCGGCGAGTCAGAGGACAGCAATTATCCCGTCCCAGAACCATGGTTGATTCCGCTAACTTACCGGCTACGACAGTCGGCAAGTCAAAGATCAGCAATTGTCTCGCCCTAGAACCGTGATTGATCCTGTTCACGTACCGACTACGACACTCGACGAGTCAGAGTTCAGCAATTGTCACGTACTAGACTGTGGTTAATCCTGCTCACTTACCGGCTATGACGCGGCAAGTCAGAGATCAGCAATTGTCCCGTCCCAGAACCATGGCTGATCCTGTTTGCGTACCGGCTACGACACTCGGCAAGTCAGAGGTCAGCAATTGTCTCGTCCCAGAACCGTGGTCGATCCTATTCACTTACCAACTACAACACCGGGCGAACCAGAGGTCAGCAATTGTCTCGTCCCAGAACCGTGGATCCGTGGCTGATCCTGTTCACTTACCTCCTACGACACCCGGCAAGTCAGAGGTCAGCAATTGTCTCGTCCCAGAACTGCGGTTGATCTTGTTCACTCACCGGCTACGACACTCAGCAAGTCAGAGATCAGTAATTGCCCCGTCTCAGAACTGTGGTTGATCCTGTTCACCCACCCACTACAGCACCCGGCAAGCCAGAGGTCAGCAATTGTCTCGCCTCAGAACCGTGGTTGATCCTGCTTACTTACCGACTACGACACTCGGCAGCCATAGGTCAGCGATTGTCACGTCCCAGAACTGTGGTTGGCCTTGTTCACATACCTCCTACGACACCCGGCAAGTCAGAGGTCAGCAATTGTCTCGTCCCAGAACTGTGGTTGATCCTATTTACTTACCGACTACGACACACGGCAGCCAGAGATCAGCAATTGTCACGTCCCAGAACTGTGGTTGATCTTGTTCACATACCGGCTACGGCACTCAGCAAGCCAGAGGTCAACAATTGTCCCGCCCCAGAACCGTGGTTGATCCTGCTTACTTACCGACTACGACACTCGGCAGCCATAGGTCAGCAATGGTCTCGTCCCAGAACTGTGGTTGATCCTATTCACTTACCCGCTACGGCACTCGGCGAGCCAGAGATCAGCAATTGTCACGTCCCAGAATTGTGGTTGATCTTGTTCACAAACCTCCTACGACACCCGGCAAGTCAGAGTTCAGCAATTGTCCCGTCTCAGAACCGTGGTTGATCGTGTTCACTTACTCCCTACAACACCCGGCGAACTAGAGGTCAGCAATTGTCTCGTCCCAGAACTGTGTTTGATCCTGTTTACTTACCTCCTACATCACACGGCGAGCCAGAGGTCAGCAATTGCCTCGTCCCAGAACCGTGGTTGGCCCTGTTCACTTACCCACTACAGCGCTCAGCGTTCCAGGGATCAGAAAGCGTCCCGCCCTAGAAGAGGGGTTGATCCTGTTCACTTACCAACTACAGCGTCAGACGAGCCGGAGGTCAGCAATTGTCCCGTCCCAGAACCCCGGCTGATCCTGTTCACTTACTTGCTACAGCACTCGGCAAGTGGCGAACCAGAGATAAGCAGTTGTATCGCCCCAGAACTGTGGTTGATCCTATTCACTTACCCGCTACGGCACTCGGCGAGCCTGAGGTCAGCGGTTGTCTTGTTCCAGAGCCGTGGTTGATCCTGTTCACTTACCTCCTATAGCACTCGGTAAGCCAGAGGTAAGCAGTTGTACCGTCCTAGAGCCGTGGTTGATCCCGTTCGCTTACCAACTACAACACCGAGCGAGCCAGAGGTCAGCAATTGTCCCGTCCCGGAACCTTAGTTAATCCTTACCCGCTACAGCACTCGGCAAACCAGAGGTAAGCAGTTATGTCGTCCCAGAACCGTGGTTGGTCCACTTACCTCCTACAGCACCGGACGAGCCGGAGGTCAGCAATTGTCCCGTCCCAGGACCCCGGTTGATCCTGTTCACTTACTTGCTACAGCACTCGGCAAGTGGCAAGCCAGACATAGGCAGTTGTATCGTCCCAGAACTGTGGTTGATCCTATTTACTTACCCGCTACGGCACTCGGCGAGCCAGAGGTCAGCGGTTGTCCTGTCCCAGAGCCGTGGTTGATCCTGTTCACTTACCTCCTATAGCACTCGGTAAGCCAGAGGTAAGCAGTTGTATCGTCCTAGAGCCGTGGTTGATCCCGTTCGCTTACCAACTACAACACCGAGCGAGCCAGAGGTAAGCAATTGTCCCGTCCCGGAACCTTGGTTGATCCTTACCCGCTGCAGCACTCATCAAGCCAGAGGTAAGCAGTTATATCGCCCCAGAACCGTGGTCAATCCTGTTCACTTACCAACTGCACCGCTCGGCAAGCCAGAGGTAAGCAGTTGTATCGTCCTAGAACCATGGTCGGTCCACTTACCTCCTACAACACCGGGCGAGCCAGAGATCAGCAATTGTCTCGTCCCCGAACCTCTATTGATCCTGTTCACGTACCCCCTACAGAGCTCGGCAAGCCAGAGGTAAGCAGTTGTGTCGTCCCAGAACTGTGGTTGATCCTCTTCACTTACCAACTACAACACCGGGCGAGCCAGAGGTCAGCAATTGTCTCGTCCCAAAACCTTTATTGATCCTGTTCACTTACCTCCTGCAGCACTCGGCGAGCCAGAGGTAAGTAATTGTATCGTCCTAGAACCATCGTTGATCCTGTTCCCTTACCTCCTACGACACTCGGCGAGCCAGAGATCATCAGCTGTCCCATCCCAGAACCTTGGTTGATTCTGTTAACTTACTAACTACAACCCCCAGCAAGCCAGAGGTCAGCAATTGTCCCACTCCAGAATCGTGACTAATCCCGTTCGCTTACTGACTACAACAAACAGTGAGCCGCAGGTCAGTAACCGCCTTGTTCCTAAACCCCAGTTGGCCCTGTTCACTTACTGACTAAGGCATGTAGCGGGCTTGTCTCAGCATGGGCTTTCTGCAGTAATGGTGCTTGATCAATTTCCATACCAGCTAAAGCATCCCACAACTCTAAGTCAGCCAGGACTTGCTCTACCAGTATGTAAGCTACCCAAGGAGCCCCATACCTCCTGCACCCCCACCGCTCAGTAAATCTTACACTATTATTTACCAGTATCGCGGCGCCTGACTTACCCTCTGCGCTCATTTGGCAATCCCGCGTTAGTCCTAACGGTTTCCCAACATCCACTCTATGGTTCACATACTCTCTATATCCCCCGACCCTCTGCCATCAGCAACGTGGCAATCTGGAGTAGTCGAATTGATTAAGGAATTCTACTTACTTTCTGGAACGCAATACAATATCTGGGTCAGCTCTACCCCGCTCCAATGACTGCGCGCTCACATACCGTCTATAAAAAAACACGAATATATTGTCAGTTACGCAGAAACCATTCCGAACCAGGGGACCCTTCACATGCAAAATGTCGTACTCCTTCTCATTTATAAAAACCCTGACGTGCTTCTGCAGCAGTATTCTGGTTATATCCTCCCTCTTCCGTAAAGCCGCTATGTTTAATGCAGTACCATAATATTCGGATCGAGCATTGATATCTCCTCCCTCCTCCAATAGTCGCTCAACGGCTGTCCCCTGCCCAAACCACGATGCTATCATCAAATGCGTCCAATCGCCGGGGAACCTACTCCACGGTCGGGAACTGAGCCAGTACACTTGAAACCAAGTCCGAAAGCGCTTAGATCCAGCTTCACAAATTAGTCGTGCAAACTCGAACAACTCCATCTGCCAATCCTGCGAATCTCGAAAGTGGCCCGCCCAGTGTCTCACTGCGTAATCAAGAAAGCGGTATTTCCGGAGATAGTCATCAACCACCTCGCCCGCCATATAGCTATAACCTTCGACTACAAATGGGTCATTTTCAAACTCCTCTAGCAAAAGATAAGAGATACAAATATCAGCCAATACGAAGTTAGAATCCTTGGGGCACAGCGTATACTGCCAGTTCCCTTGACCAGGTAGAGATCCCTTGATCAGAAACTCTCTGGCTGTTTGGTGAACGAGGTAGACCTTCGAATCGATAACCCGCACAAAAAGCCCACACAGATTTTTCATTGCCTTCTCAAAGCCGGGGTAGAGGTCGCCTTCGATATCGCTCATAGAGTTGTGGCCATGCCTGATAGCAAGCGCAATGTTCATTTCTACCAGAGTAAGAGGCCTTGCAGCAGCTACCACCATATGAAGGATCCGCCGGGCTTTTTCGGGCCTTGCGCTTCTAACAAGAATCTTAGTGTAAAAGTCGGCTAGATCACGCGGAGCGGTAGAGACAATGTTGGTAAACTCCTTCCGCGAGCCATCCTCACGATCCTTCAGAATCTGGAGAACAAGGGAAACCCAAAGGAATGTCCGGTCGGCGGACAAGCTGAGGAGATTGCGCAAGTATTCCAGCCCTCCGGGGTTTTCCCAGACCAACTCGAGCTCCTCTATTCCATCATCTATAACGCGGGTAACGTCAGAGGTAATAGCGTTGACCTCATCCTCCCCCTTCAGTCGAATGGTCGTTGCCTTTGAGCCAAGCTCCCTCTCTATTTTGTGGTAAGGGCGACTTGTAACAACGAATTTCAAAGGTATATTGGAAGTTTGCGACACAGGGAGACGTGTAACATGACGGATGAGCTGAGTTAGAGTCCTTTCTTCGCACTCGTCCAAGGCATCTAGCACACAAATTACATCGCCGCACCCCGCCCCGGCTACCACCTCAATCAAAATTTTCCACAATGTGTCGACCTCCTCCGTAAACCTTTCGCCTTTTGCCTTAAACACTGGCTCGGCGTATCTGCAGAGGGAGTTTCTCTTCGCAAAAAGCTGATGCAGTATCGCGCAAAGAGCAAATTTTGCACTCCTCTGTTCCTCGTTATCGTCCTTAAAAAAGAAATAGCAAACTGTCGCGTTCGTTTGAGTCTTTAGATGGGTCACGAGGAATGAAGCGATAACGGATTTTCCACAACCTGGGTCCGCCGATAGCCAGAGGAGACCCGATGTTTTCTTTTCCAACCAGTCCTTATAATTTGGATGTTCGGTAACCCAAACGCACGTTCCCTCGACGGGCTCACGAACCCGACCTCGGTGCGACTCGTATCCAGAGGTGTACAGGCACTGTAAAATTTTGGCGCAGTTCTGGGACGAGCTTGCATCCCCGGGGTTGTAATAATTATAGTTGATGTTACCGGAGTTTATGTTGTTAGAACCGGAGTTTCCGCTACCGTCGCCGCGAATGTAGCTATTGGCCGTATTGCTTGAACCATATCTACTAACATTAACGACTATAAGCGCAAATACAAGCATATACAGCAGATATTCCAATAGCATACCGTTGGGGTAAGGAAAGATCCTCGGGGCGCGCGTTTGACGGTTGATTGTCCATACGATCAGCTTAAGTTGGACGACGTTGGATATTGTCGATGTAGGAATTGAATTTCCTTCTTGATACCGGTACTCGAAAAGCCAATTTTCTGTCAGGGGAAGAAGAATGAAAGGCAGAAGAGTTGGGGAATCTGGGGACTACCTTTTTTCGAGAGCGGAGTTTCCAGGTACAACTCCACAGCACAACTACCCCGCACTGCTCGAGTAAAGTGGGTGTGCAAAGGTCTTTCGTGATTGGGCACATTGACGCCAAAGTTGGGTGTTCTGAAGAGTTTTCAACCAGACTCCGACACCGAACATAGATAGAAAACTCCCTAAAAATAATTATCCAAGCTGTTCATTATGCATATAAGGATTATCCTCCAAATGTTTACGGAGCCCTCCGACCCAAAGTTTGGGACACTTTTGTGAGACGTCGCCGGGGCCATTAGCTTAACACCGGTAATTTGATTCCAATGATAACTTTCAAGCGATTGTTGACGCTCACAAGCCCCTAGAATCTTCAGTCGGTAATGGGTACACTTCAAGCCAATTCTGAGATATTGTGCACTGAGATTGCTTTAACCCAACAACCACTCCAGACATCTTAGAGAGACTCTGCTACTAATCCCTCCCGGGTCAACGCAATGACTAATTCCAAAAGCTGGTATATCAGAATATTAGAAGGAGGGTGGTGGCTCGTTCTTGCGCCATCCCTATTTCAATTTAATTTTCAATCTATGATATATATATTTTTTCTCGTCTCATGTCCCCTCAATAGCTTCGTGAAGAAAGCGCAGGATCCCACTCTGGTGTGGATAGAGCATGGGCGGTGGCAGGTGGCGCCATCATCAAGACTTTTGGTTCGTAGCTATCGTATCGCGATAGCATCATTCTAGCTGGACGCATTCCCCTATACACGTCAATATTCGCACGGGATAGCACCGGTACATACTAAGTTACATTGACTTATGACATGACAACTACATAATCGGATATCGTGGACGTTCTCGGCGTAATGATATAGATGTCCACCATAAAGAAGGAAAGATAAAACAGGGCGCATCGCCGTGGGGTCCCGATTTGCCAGTCTTCGCGTGGCGGGGATCTCGGTGGCTTAGGGCCAAACGAGACTATACTGAGTAGATGTTGTCATGCCGCCGTTCCGGGTGACTGGGGGTAATGGAGTAATGGTGGGGGTCTAGATAATGATATCATCATATACCGGTAGTTTGCATGCCCTCACAAGGAGATTTTAACAAGCATGACATTCGGAACAATTTCAGCTTTCTTTCGCGGGACAAAAACCCTTCATCTCGCTTGACTACCAGGGGATATCACTCGAAAAGCCCTGGCACCAGGAATGCAACTCTAACCCATCATTTCCAAGCTCATGATAGGGCATAGGAACTATTACCCCAAATATCCAAACCACGACAGCACGGAATAACAGTATATCATGCAGATCATTCAATATCATTCTATCAAACAGGATAACAGCAAATAGATAGAAAAAACAGTCCCTCCACTCAACTATACTCGTACTCAGGTTCATACCACGTAGCGCAGGAAGCCGCATCATTCGCCGTGGAAATGGCCGGCACGGAAGAGATAGTCCCGTTCTCCGGATACCGTCTGAAAATGCTAAGGTTGTCGCTTCCCACGTTAGCAATAGCGACCCAATTCCCGTCCTTGGTGATTGAGAAGTGGCGCGGCTCAAGTCCGCCGGAGGGGCTAAGTTGCTTGAAGGTGAGCTTTGCGTTTGAGGCAACACTAAAAGTGGCAATGGAATCCTGGGTGTTGCCGGCTTGCGTTTTGTCGAGGCGGTTGGATATGTAAAGGTATTTCCCGTCAGGCTAGAGCGCATACAGTTAGTTTCTAGGTGGGTTTGTGGAATGCTGGCAAGGGGGCTTACAGAAAGGGCAATTTCGGCGGCGCCAGGAGCGGGGGAGCCAGTTGGTACAGTTTGAGTACCGAAAGTGCTCACAGTCGCAATTTTCTTCGCCTTCAATCGGCCGCCGGCATAGCTGATCTTGAAGGTGATGATTTTGTTCGAGAGTTCTCCGAGGACGAACAGATGTGTCGCCTTTGAGTTACCGACGGGGTAGAAGACAGCATGTCTGGGGCCGAATCCCCCGGGGGTCTTGATGCACTTCAGTTCCTTGATTGTAGTACTGCTACTGGCATGGTACACCCTGACCTCGTCAGCTCCCAGGTCGGGAACGATGACGTATTCCCCCGTTGGATCCATGATGGCCTGGTGCGGGTGCGGCTCCGTTTGGCGGTCCGGGACGGCGCCAGGCTTGCTGAGTTTGTAGGCGAATCTCTGGCTATGGGTGAGGCCACCGGACCCGTCTGCTGCGAAGGTATCTACTCCTCCACCTCCACTAAACAAAGTATCAGTCCTGCACTTGTATATACATAACTCAGTACAGCCGGGGGCATACTAGGAAGCAGCAATAACCAATTTCCCGCCCTTACCAACCGCAATGCTCACTGGACCGGCAATGCCCTTTGCGCTCCCCTTCTTAATCAGCTTCTTGTCGGAGCCAATCTGGTACGCCGTGACGACGCCATCGGCAATCGCTTCCGTCTCGCTAACAGAGTAGAGCAAATTCCCGAAGATCGTCTGCCACGTAGGCGCCGGGCTGCTCTCGGAAGTCGACGCAAGTTCTTTGATCGAACCCCGAGCATTGGCCGTCTCGTCAAACTCATAAGTCTTGATCGTGCCCTTCCCAGAGCCGACGAAGAGTGTTCGCGCTGCGGACGCCGTTGTGGCCATCAGAATGGCAGTCTTTAAGAGTGATCTGAGCGACATCGTAATGTATTCCAAGAATAGTAACGTAAGCAGCGAAACTAGGCCAGGGAAATGAGATAGAAAGAGCGAAAGAAATGGGGGCTCAAAAAAGTAAACAGCGATAGTACAGTATGAAAGAGAAAGAAAGGGATAACGAACGCAAAAATGGAAAGGTCATTGGGAATTTACGGATGGTACAAGTACAAGTATTAGTACTCAAGTCGCCAGATCCCAGAATCCGGTGACGGGGAAGTATAAACGCTCGAACGTGACTATTATAAGCCCGGCCGGTGTGAGTGTAACTCAGGTATGTGGGTGATTCAGAAGCAGGCGGGCAGGTACCGTAGTGGCAGCGACCACTGTGGTCTTGTCAAGCTAATACAGGTAGCGTCGTATGCGGTTCAAATCCTGCTAGGCTTAGAGAATGTCTTGTCCCTTCTTCATTATCTCACGAAATCCATCGTGATTGGCATGGAGCTTACTGGACGAAAGTAAGAACGGAGGGGCAATGCCCCATTTACAAGAGACCGGTGATTCGCCGTGGGGAGAATTGGAACATGGCGATTTGTATGGTATTGCCATCCAAGCCCTTCCTTGCTGGACAATAAAGTTCTGCCCGCAGGGTGGCTTGATGTCGGTCGACAGTCGAGGGTATCCGACCGGCCCTGGCCGGACCTCGTGCCGCGCGTCCGGGGTTTACGCCGTTTCGGGACTTATTCACCGAAGACCCTGGGAAGGGTGAGGCTCTCCGTGGATGTGGAATTTGAAGTGGACGATCGGCTCAACTCGCAATGAGGGGAATGGAGGGGTTCACTCGCACAATGGAAACGGTTGCAGTGGGCATGGAGATCTTGGATATTGTACTCAAAAGCACTCGCACAAATATTTTGGTAAGGGAATTCTTGAACAGGAGCACTTGGAAGTCTAGAGATGTCCCCAACCCAAAGTCACCAAGACTCAACAGCTTCCACTTTCAATAGATAATACCTGTAAGTTGGAGATCCAGGAAATAAAAATGCATCGAAAAAAAAAAAACATCAACCCCCGGCCGTGCCACAGGAGCCCAAAGTCAGGCGCACTGGCACCCAAACGCCACACCTAGGCCATCAACCGTCAAAACAACCAAGAGGCAAATCAGTTCTGCCAAGAAAGTTGAATTAACTGATTTGTTAACCGCATTGAGACATAAATCAGCATTTATGCTAACCTGTACGAATGTCGTTATTGCTCTGGCTTAACGTTTCTCCCACCACAGAGTGTTGTTTTTCGGCACCGGATCGTGCGGAGATAAGCATGGAATTGGTGTCGCCGCAGTGGAATTTGATGTATGACAGTTAGCTTATATGATACTATTATTGAATTTTCAGCCTTATCGATATCAGCGGAGAAAGGTTAGTGCTCGAGTACGAGTGCCCGAGCACCGCACTTGTGCCTCATAGTCAGATTTCCTTATTGCCTCTGGGCAGTGGTCAGGGCGGTGTAACACCTGAGCCAACCCAGAATATAACCAGTCTCAAACCCGTATACAGTACCGGTGCCGTGCTTGTATTCGAGTAGCTGAGCAACCACAATCTCATTCAGGGACTTCCGTAAATATGCTCAATTTATCGCTCTCTAGATATTTACAGAAGGAGCCCTGAAGGTACAAGTATGAGCTTGGCGACAAAATCCGCTGACCTCCCACCCAACTTACACCAAAATGGTATTTTCGCTATGCAGAACAACAGTTTGTCGCTCCAAAAGAAATAGGAGATTTTTCTAGCACCCCCAGAGCCACCTAGATCTTACCACCCATGCACCAAGCTGTATTAGTAAATGTTCATGGCACAATTCCGTACGAGTAAAGTATGAGAGAGGTCAAAAGGTACTTCCAATTGAGTTTCTCATACAAAAGGCACATTGCAACCATGTTCAATCTGGACCCTAAACTCCTAGCCATTATTGTACTGTACAGTGGGAAAATTCTGATAATTTTTGCCCGCACAGTCTAGGTAATTTTCTACATTATGGTATTATCGCACTTTCATCGGTCCTTTATTGCTTTCGGATGAGCTGTGACTGCATGAATTTAGCTACTTTTGGTGTAAAACGGTATTAACTTGAGCGGGACCGGGGCTTATTTACGGTAGGCGATCCAATTAACAGGAATGGCGCTAGCTGCAACAGATAATCTATCTGCATTTTTCTTCCCAGCTTACGAAATTAAGACTAACCCCACTCCCTTATTAGGACCTGAACCTCAATTGCCAAGGTTCTTGCTCTGACTATGTAGAGTGCCGGCATTTACAAACCCCCTCAGTACGCACTTCCCAGAGTCATCTCTGATTTTTGCCTCAACATTGAGACAATATTGGGTGTGTTGCGGCGCACGGATCAGCTTCGAATTTTGGTATATAGGGTAAATGGTACATTGAGTTACTATGTTATATACATTGAGCTTCTGGATACGTAGGCGTGCTGACAGGTTTGTAGATGCTGGCACACTACATGATTAGAGCAAGAACTTTGACGCGTTTATTGAGGGATGGCGGGGGGAGAAGGGAGAGGGATGAGGCCAGGGTCATTCCTTCCCACCGGGACGAGGGAGGGTGGTAAGCTTCCCGTGGCCTTATTCCATAATCCTTTCTCGGGTAAACTTGGCATGCTTTGTGGAGGGGGCGGATAATAAGGTTTCTTACTAATTCATCTACTACTGAAGGAATACCACCCCGTAATGAATACACCCTCTTTCAGAGCCAGAGCGGGCAACCTTGGACACGGTGTGAATATAAATTACTAGTCATCGGCCACCGGAAGAAAGGCCACGAACTTGCACGACAAAACAAACCCAGGGCATGGCTGACCCCGAGCCGGTGCCAATACCGCACCCTATATCCGTTGCGCAAACCTAGGTACAAGTACCCAAGTACTAAGCTTCAAGTCTTAGGCCTTTCCTTCCTTTCAAAACACAGTCTATACTTCACCTCGAGCCCCCCTCCTCACCGTGAGCTTCGTAGCAATACTTGTATTGTTAGCTGAAAATCAGCAGGGAGACACTAACCGAAATTCCCCAATATGAGGGAGCGAAGAGAGAGGACCTGTTAGTATGAACTCCTCAGTGCATAAACTGCAGTCACTACAGGCATGCCACGATGCAGAACAAAATGAAATTCCGTGAAAGTTTTTAATAATGATGAGTCGGCGGTAGTTGGGACGCTCACGGAACGTCACTCGGTGGGGTTATTTACTTTCGGTTGGAAACCTTGCTTCAATGTGACGGAAGTACGTATTTTGAGTATGGAATATTGGGACTCGTGTCACTGCATAATGACACCTCTCACGGGTATCGGTACTGTGGTCTCGGGCACATAGGGCAACACAAATACTCAAAAAAAAAACCATCCTTTCTACCACCGATTTATAACTCTCTATTGTTTTTTTTACCACAAGCACTTACTACTCTTCGATTCCTCACCTCACGCACTTAGCCAACAGCACCCCCTCTCCGGAAACCGCGTCGGCAGAACATCCGCAAAACTAAAGCGCTTCGGCGGTCTGTAATGTACTGTACCGGACAAGGAATAGAGCTTACTTAGAAGCACTGAAGTAGAAGTAGCACGACCCCGGGATACATAGTATCATAGGGTAAGTGATTAACATGGTTGGAGGTTGGGTAATATTTTTGTGGTGCGAGGGTAATGATGAAAAAAGATACACATGGAAGTCAGTTCCTGGTTGACATTATAAAAAATACCTTGTTGATGCAGTTGTTAGGAAATTTCCATCACATAGATGGAGCGGAGGAACGGGTGGACCCCACCACCTAGGGCCTGGGAGGATGAGGATCTTAGCCTTGCTCAACATGCAGGGCCTAACCCGCGCTTTAGTCGATATTGCGCAGTGCAGCGGGCTGTTTGCTCGCTCTTGACAAGCCGGGGTAGGATACCAATGCTAGTGGAATGGAACTTGATTTCGTGGGCAAAAGGACTCCGCATTGTTGGTTTTCCTTGATGAGTGAGACTAAAAAGTGTGGACAGCCTCCCGGGCTCACCTTCAGGCAGACGCCCGGAGCGGAAACCAACCACCATAAGATAGCTAACAGCAAGCGTTACGTTACTCAGTACTTTTCACTAGTGTCAGAAGGACTTGCGCTTTGTATTTTTCTTTTTCTTTCCATCTCTATCGAATCCTTATATCTGTACCTAAGTAAGCCTCATATCTATACTGTAGGGGAAAGGTAGAAAATGTGCGCAGTAAGAGATAAAGGAACAATAAATGTGCAAAGATAATTAATAACCAGCAACCAACAATAAAAGCACATAGATTACAATAGACTACACTAGCTTATTTCGACGGAATGGACATAACCCATCACCCCCACGGCAAACTCTAAATTATAAACAGAGACTGGCAAATGCCGGCCCAACTACATAAGAAAATGCGTGTAATTTAGAGACTTTGACAGGTATGTCGTAAATATGAGCGATCCCCTGGCATGGAATCTCCCTCGGCCAGAAGGAAATATTTGGGCTGAGTTTCTGTAGTGTTTTAAACTGCGGGAGGAGGCTGGGCGGTGATGAGGAGAGGGGGTATTGGCGGCGGCAAATATGTTATGGGACTGTTGTGGCCGTTGTGGAAAAAGGACATAGGTTATTTGAATTCGAAGGCGGCAAGGAGAGCGATGTCACCGTGGCCTTAGGCCGTGCCGGGGGTAGGCGATACGGTCTAGACTATAGGAGCGCTACCATACCTACGTGGCCACGCTTAGCAGCGCGCCGGAGTGGTGTTTGGCTGTCGTTATCCGGTCTGCCAGGGTTGACATCGCCCCGTCCGAGTAACACTTCCACCATTCCCCCGTGCCCATTCCGAGCAGTCCACCAGAGCGGTGTTCGTCCGAACCTATCTGGTTTGTCGGAGTTAACGTCACCCCGTCGGAGCAGTATTTTCGCCACCCCCTCGTAGCCATTCCAAGCAGCCCAATAGAGTGGTGTTCGACCGGCCTTATCTGATTTGTCGGGGCTGACGTCCCTCCGTCTAAGCAGTACTTTCACCGCTCCTTCGTCGCCATCACTGCAGCCAAGCAGAGCGGTGTTCGGCCGTAAATATCTGGTTTGTTGGGGTTGGCGTCGTGCCGTCTGAGTAGTGTTTTCACCACCCCCGCATACTCATATTCGGCGGCCTGGCAGAGTGGGGTTTAGCTAGGTTATCTGGTTTGTCGGGGTTGACGCCGTCCCGTCCGAGCAGTATCTTCACCACTTCCCCGTGCCTATTCTAAGAAGCCCAATAGAGTGCTGTCCGACCATGCTTATCCAACTTGTCGGGGCTAATGTCGCCCAGTCCGCGTAGCATCGTCACCACTCCCTTCTGCGGATTCCAATTATCCTAACTGAGTGATCCGCCGTCGTTATCTGGTTCGTTGAGGCTGATGTTGCCCCGCTCGCGTAGAATTTTCAACACGTCGTTTTCAAGGTATGGAGTTCGGGGGAGCAGTTCCACAGGGCGCAACGATTGGAGCAGGGCGCGAGCTTCTTGGAGGCGGGTGTATTTTAAGAGGTGTCAGGAAACGAAAAAGATAGAAAAGAGAACAGGGCCCGAAGGCGAGGTTTTGTATTTCGTGAATACAGAAGACGTGACATGAAGAAGGGAGGAAGTAGACAACATCTCACCTTTCCTTATAAGACATAATAATACAAGCCAAGACAGCAAGCAAAGTTACA
Organism: Tuber umbilicatum; assembly: GCA_003313605.1. Classification (NCBI taxonomy): domain Eukaryota; kingdom Fungi; phylum Ascomycota; class Pezizomycetes; order Pezizales; family Tuberaceae; genus Tuber; species Tuber umbilicatum. The sequence continues at coordinate 68,242 of QLOI01000314.1, read as the reverse complement.
CCACCGATGTTACACAAACTACGGGAGAGTTACATTCAGATATCATACCCCCGAAACCAAGCAAGATTGACCATCCTCTCTCAATACCTAAGTCTACAATGCGCATCTCCCCAACTTGAAGTAAATGTCCAGGACTCCGAAACCCATACCCATCCCAAGTACAAGCAGCGCCTAGAACGATGATCGGCTAGCTTGTAGGGGTTGACGTCGTCCCGTCCGAGTAATATTTTTACGGCCCTTTATGCCCTTTCCAAACAGCCCATTAGAGCGGTGTTAGACCGTTCTTATTTTCAATGTCGAGATTGATGTCGTCTCGCCCAAACCGTGTTTTCACCACCCCCCTCGCTCTCACCCTAAGCAGCACGCATGAGGGTGTCGGAACGTGCTGTGCATACTACCAAAAACGGACCATATAAGGGAGGACCAAAGCATTATCCAAAAGCGCTAACACTCCTGACAGGACGCGGTGGGAAAATATATCCCGATGACCTGGGGGTATTTGGATCCGTGTGCAACTATTTATTGAACTTCACTAAATTAAAGGCCGTAATGTATCTACTGTGTTTGTTCCCCTGCTCAACCGATAGGATTAGCTACATATCAGAACAAATCATCCATCAAGACGAAGCGGTAGAGGGAATAATTGACATGTTTTTCTAGCCATCTGCGTTCCTTTTGTTTTACTTTCCCCTCCCCCCTTTTTTCGCCCCCTTCAACTTGGGGGTGCTCACGTTGCTGGATCGAAATTGCGCTTCTATTAGTGCATCACTACCAATAAAAACAGCGACTTCAATTCGGTGGCTTGAGTACTCGGTAGGGTTTGGTGGGAGGAAATTCTGCGCCGAGGAGTTGTACGCAGTAAGGTACTTGTGCACCCCCCCCCCTCATCCTCCTTGCCCCCAATGCGGGCGACAACCGTACTCCCCGAGTGATCGTTGATGCACGCACACATCAACCTATCACACTAGGTCACTCGAGAGTGGACATGAAAAAGTGTAAATTGTGAACCCTGCATCCTCGTGAGCCGACGGACAAACCCTGGCCCGTCAAAAAGCGCCATTGAGGAAACTTTAGCGAGGCGGGGCGAACGTTTCTCCGGGCTCGTTTAACGACCACTATTTTTCTGCAAGCGGATAACCTAAGAAACCAGGCAAATCAGGTATTGAGTAGGGTTGAGCGAGGGATATGAAAACTGAGCAGGGCTTATTTGGCAGGATAGGGACTGTGCGATGGGGTGTACTTTCCAATTCATGGGGTGTCCGGGCCCCGGCATTGATTGATAGATTATCCTCGCGCCAAGGCATCCGGATACTTTAAATTGCCAAGGCGTGTAGATGAAACGACAAGCCACTTGGACGCCCCCACTTGGACAGATACTGATTTGTGATTATCAAGTTTACCACAGGAAACTTTCCCGTTCAAATTTAGTCCTTTGAGTGAGAGGGGTGTCCGAGCGGCTTGAAACCTCGTCCATTCCTGCGCTGGGGGTGTTGGTAGTAGAATGTAGCACAGCAACCTGAGCGGAGTCTTACTATATGCATTTTCGCTAGATATCGGGGAAAGGTTGCGCCTGCTCGCTAGATTTACAGATTTCTTCTATGGGTTGTGTACAATAGATAGACACCCTTTCTACTACAGATTATAAGCCTATAAAGGTTCGTGATGGGAATATTTTGCCCTCCATCATTGTTTGACCGCTTTCACAAGCTATCACCCAAGCAGCCATGGCCTCGGGGAAAGTTCCTGCGTTCAATGACTGGCCGAACGATATTGGGGTAAGCTGGCTATCACATCCTATGCTATGTAGCTAACAACGCCGAGTTCACAACTCGCGAAGAGCAATCCGACCCTGTAGACCTAGAAGTCATTGGGACCATCCCAGCCTACGTCCAGTAAGTAACCCCCCACATCCTCTTCGCCGCCTTCCCCCTTGACACCTCCAGTGGAACACTCTACCGCGCCTCCACAGCCGGAAACTCCATCCCCCTCTCCACGACGACTACCCTTCCCCTCTCCCACTGGTTCGACGGCCTCGCCACAGTCCATCGCTTCACCATCTCCCCTCCCTCGTCCTCGGGGGCAGCAGCAAAAGTAACACATACCTCCCGCCTAACCTCCTCCGGAATCCTCACCCGCGCCCGGCGAACGGGTAGCCTCTCCGGCTTCACTTTCGGGCAGAAACACGACCCTTGCGAGTCGCTCTATGCAAAGTTCAAGTCCTGCTTTTTTGGCGCCAAAAGCGCGTTTGCAATGGCGGATAAAAATGACAAGGAGGAGGTCAGAAGTTGTATAAACATAGGCGTTACCATATCCACCGATTTTCCCGACACTAGTGCAGGGGGTAAAGTAGTGGTGAAGACTGATGCAGCAGTAATGCAGCTTCTCAACGGAAGCGATTTAAAGCCGGAGAAGTACCTACTACAACGAGACCTACACCCCGACCTCCGCGGCCCACTAAGCGCCGCACACGCTCGCACCGACCCACTCACAGGTGATCTATACAACTACAATTTAGACATGCGCCTCGGAACTTCCAGATACCGTGTCTTCCGCACTCGCAAGGACACCGGTGCAACCGAAGTCCTAGCAACGATCAAAGACGCGCCCCCGGCATACATTCATTCATTCTGGATGTCAGAGAACTACCTCATCCTCTGCATCTGGAACTCGCGCTTCTCGTGGGGCGGCGCGAAGTGCGTCTGGGAGAAGAATCTCGTTGATGCAATCGCCGATTGGGATCCGCATGCAAGATGCTTCTTCTACGTTATCGATAGGAAGGGCGGGAAGGGGGTTGTTGCAAAATTTGTTGATGACGTTCCGTTCTTTGTGTTTCACACCATCGGTGCGTGGGAGGAGGTGTCGGAGGAGGGTAATAGGGACCTGGTGCTTGAAGCGCTGAGCTACGATAACGTGGACGTTATAAAGAGGTTCTACTACGAGAATATTCTTGCTAGTAATGTCGAGAATGGGAAGGCTTGGCTAGGGCGCGGGAGAACAAGACTTACTCGCTGGAGGCTAGGCAATATACTCAAGACGAAGGGTAAGGTAATCCCCGCCGTGCGAGAATTCTCGGTAGCCAGTGAATGGGGAATGGAATTACCAACCGTCAATCCTCTCTTCGTAGCTAAGAAGAACCGGTACCCCTCCCCCGCCCCTACTATCCGCGCTGCACTGCTAATGACACAGCTACATCTACGCAATAACCTCGACCACCGCTTCAAACTTCATGGACGGCATCCTGAAATACGACACGACGACAAACTCGGCAACCCACTGGCAAGTGCACGCCCACACCCCGGGCGAGGCCGTCTTCGTCCCTGACCCCTTAGGGGCAGCCGAAGACGACGGAGTTCTCCTCAGCACTGTGCTGGACGGTGTCTCCGGGAGGACGTATTTATTGATATTAGACGCCAGGAATATGGCCGAGGTTGCTAGAGCTGAGACAAAGATTGTAGTGGGCTTCGGGTTTCATGGGAAATGGGATCGGGAGGGGGTTTTGGGTGTTGAGTGCTAAGCTGCCCGGGACGGTGGGGGCGAGTGATGGATGGTGAGTAAACACAGAATATACCGGATGATACTATAAGGGGATAGTGCTGGATGCTTGGTGCATTTGTACCGCTAAGACTGGCCTCATCGCTACGCTCGATCGCGAGCCGATTCATTGGGTTGTGTGCTTGAACTAGTTGTGCACATGAGATACGCAAGCGGGTCTTAGAGTGCAACCCACCCCGAATTCCAAATCCAGAAAAATTAAAGGACCACGCATCTCCCAAGCGCTTGGAAAAAGAAAAGGCAACTGCAATAAAGTAGATACCGTATCCCCACCGAGAGCCCTCCTCCGCAACCTGGCAGCTAGTCAAGCTCCACCCCACTGAATTGCACCTAGCGGTATTGTATAGCTTTTTTACATCATAATAATATATTGTTTTTATTCTCGTCGAAATCATCAATCCCCATACTACCAACCGCTTCTTTTCATATAGACCAAAGATCACCACATTTCAGCAGGTACGGTATAAAAGGATGTGTTAAACAAAAGGGAAAAAGGGCCGGATCTATCCACCGAATTTCACTTCATGCAGTAGGTGTCGGTTTCTGACCGGCCCAGTAATATCTGTTGAACGATCCATATCATGTGTAATCAGTAATCGTTTGAAAATAAAATGGAATAAATGAAGCGTGGCTGAGTGGAAGGGGACTTACTGTCTGAAGTACGCGTGGATCCTCGGGTTCGTCATTTCGCTGCGCAGGTTACCGTAGAATGCCTGTACTTCGATTGGTTTCCACTAGGGAATATTAGTAGAAGGGGTAGAAGAGTGCATGTGGCAAACTTACGCTGAGATGTCTCGTCAGGAGTGCTGTTGTGAAGCCGTCCTGTTTCCTCGTTTTCGATCAACCTTCTACACCTCTCACGGTTGTCAGGGGGGGGGGGGCAAGTTCTCACCATGCCTTCCAAGAGGTTTAAAAGGTTGTATTTTCCAACTTCCTTCTCTTTAGGATCCTTTGACCAAGGGCCAATTGGTACTCTGTCCATAATAACAGTCAGCGGGGTTTGGCTCCTTCCTTCGGGCGGTGCCCTGCCCCCTCATAAACCGCCCACGCATACCTCATGCTTGTCTCCCGCAGATCTGTGAACCCGGCAAGGCCTAGCCATCTGTGCACTTCACCGGTGATGTCAAATCTCCGGTGAGACTCCTGGCCGGCTTCGAGGGCATATTCGCACCATCTATAGAGGTAGGAGTCCTTTGGTAAGGTCCCATCGTCGGAGTCATATGGGAGCTTCATTTCGGCAACTTCAATCCAGCCACCGGGTGCTAGATACCTTCAACCACATGTCAGCTGTAAACTGACAGGGGTCGGGAGGGTAATACGAATTCTTACTTGTAGCACTGCTTGAGCAGCGCAGGCCAGTCACTAATGGCACCAAAAAGGCAGCGGATGTGGATGAAATCGAAAAAATTCTCGGGATAAGTCCAAGGACTTTCCGCATCGTCTATTTCAAAGTGGACGTTCGGGGGAACCCTATTGAAGTGGATGAACATAAACAATTAACCGCGTAATTGTCCTCCCAATGCACTGCCGGTACCGGCTTTTCAAACAAGCAAACAAAGTATCAGGTACTGGAAAAGTGACATACCATTCTGGCTGTATTGGCGAAAGGTCTGCCCAATCTATTAGTATTTGTTCGGTCACGGTCTTACATAATAGGGCGCCGCCTTACCAGTCCCGATAACCTAAAACCAGCATCAAAGGCTGCTTAGCGGCGTCTCAAATATGACCAATAGAGGAGGGGTCAATCCACCTCTGCGTCTGGGAACTTGTCGGCCATGTCCATTGCCCAACTGATAGTTGCAATATTGTAAGTCATCTATTGAACGCTATTGTACGAGTGATTCCAATGGTGAGAGATCTTGACGCACATTCCTGTCCCGGTCCCAACGTCCAGAATTCGCTATTTCATAAATAGGTTCAGCATTTACAATAGACCGGAGGAATGAAAATCACCTTTGGTCGCCCTATCGGCGCTATGTAAAGATCTCCGCCCAAGAGAAGAAGGTATATGTGATGACTATTTGATGGTTAGCTGCCTCCCTAACACTGGGGGTTGGACGGGACATATACAAGATATCTAGTTGGTTATTTTGATTCTATGATATATACCGTCAGCTAAACTCCCATGCTGCCGATCTGGTGCGAACCTCATCATTCGGCGCGTAATATGCCCCTGTTATAGTTAGTCTGCTGGCGGAAAATGGGGTGAAAGAGCGAGTTCATGCCTTGCCGAAATGCATGGTATCGCCTCCCATTCTCATAGGTGTAATCGAGTATCGACGACGAAACGGAGAGGGTGTCCTCCTCGGTCGCAAGATAACTGTTAAATTCGGTCAATACAACGTTGTGTACGAATAGGCATTGCGAGAATGGGGGTACTGACTGTTCGGCGCGGGACTGAGGGGGCACCACCCCAGATATACCAGAATCGGCTTTTCCGTCCTATTGCGCGTTTTTCTTCATTAGTTTCCGTTCCGAAGGCTGGCTAGAGTTGGTCGAGAACAAGATCCAGCAGCAACTGGTGGCCTTACCATGCTTCTTCTCCGTTGTCCAATTGTGGGTGCGATAAACGTTCAGAAACCCCTCAAAATGCAAATGTTGTACCGGCAGCAAGTGGGGAAGAGCGGAGGGAACAGACGGATGGTTTTACTAAGAGCCACTTCTCTCTCGCCCCCTCGAGACCAGAAAAAAAGTAATCACAACCCCACGATCTGGGTAAATGGCCAAGAGCTCGTGTCAGGCTTTCGGTACACGTAGGTGGGTGGGATGGGCACTGTTCAAAGGAAAGCGAAGGACAAAAGCAGCGGGAAAAACAAAAAAAAGAGACAGTATTACTGAGGCAAAACAAACCTGTGAACAGATTGTGGCTTTCCAGTCTCTGGAAGGGCGTGCGTGGGGTAAACCGGGGATTTAAATGAGACCAGAATCTCTCGACACGGACACTAGAATGTCTCTGGCAACGAACCGCCTCTTGTTGCGGGCAGGGAAACAGGGGTTCGCAAAGTAACTTACCGGTACAAGCACTACTAGTATGTGGCAAAAAAAAAAAACCGCGCGTATCTAGGCGCCCACACAAATTCACGACCCCCAGCCTTCGAGTACAGTACTCGAGTACAGTACCTCTTGCCTTCTACTTGTACTCGGGTACCGGTATAGGTAAAGCGTTGAGACAAATAGGAACAAACAGCCAGAACAAAATTTCCTTTGTCGGTATAAATCCAGACCCCGGATACCTAAGAAGGAAAATAAGGGGCCACCTATGCAATAGCCAAGCCAATAAATTGGCACTTTATTTGTTCGCAGATATTTGCCCCCCCCGTATGTCACAACACTTCCCCCTTGTCCAGGGTACGAGGGCACTGGTACTTGCACATCCGTGACATCTGCATGGGGAGTTTCGTTCGTCCAATCTCTGAGCAGAGCCCATAACAAGATGAAGTTACTGAACTCCCTCTAACACCTTTATCAAGCCGAAGGTTCGCCGAGGTTTTCCTGACCCCGCACTGACGGCGCGCTCTTGTCAGACGCAAGCAAATTGAGTTGTCCGAGTAGAAAAAGGTGTAACATTGATTTCGTGAAGGTGGTGAGAAGCGACAGGAACGGACCGGGGTATTGGGCGACCGACCGACAGTGATTATTTGGGATGGCCTGTGGAACGATGATATGTAGGGTTCCCTATCAATAAGTTCTCGATTTTCTTTTTCCCCGTGAATGTCCTAGTACTGATACAGTCAACTGCCGCGGCGAGAAGATGTACAAGTATGGAAGCAACATGATTCTCCATCTAAACCATTGTTTCTGCCGAATCCCCCAAACCGATTCGATTCCTATGGAGAGAACCGGTATCGTCAAATTCCCACATCGTATTGTTCAGAAGCCGCCTTACACCAGGGGGCGGCATATGTCTTAAAATGGGGAGATAAGAGCCAAACGGGGCAGAAGCAAGTCCATATTTAAGCAGTCGGGGGCGGCCACCAAAGCAAGTAGTTAAGTTCTTTAGGAGATTTCACGATCGGAGCCTGCCCCAAGTGACCGTTCCGCAGGGTTTTCACCAAAGTTTAGAATTCTAGAGAACTGCACCCTGTCCCCCTATGCGCTTCAGTCGCTCGCTCTAATTTAGTCGGAATAGTCTCCCCGGGTTGGCGGGGGAAACGTCACCCAAACCGTGGTCTATCCCCGAGTATGCGAACTGCACGGTTCGCAGCACGCATGCAGAACTGCGTTCCCAAAGAGTGGCTCAACCGCGGGGGGCAGGGTTCTCGTGAGTAAGGAAATACTGATTCCTATCGCAGTGCACAACCAAAACCACCGCAGCCACCCATGACAAACAGCTATGCCACCACTGGTTAGAAACAAAAATTCCCCACAAGTGACTAGACGCAGCGGTACCTGCCGACATCAGATAACCAGCGATCAAGATATATCAGGGAGGTGGTAAGTTGCCCATGTAATTGTATGAGTATCTCCATGCAGATGGATTTGAAATTTCGGGGGACCAGAAATTCTATCGGCCTGCCAATACGGCCTGCCAATACGGCGCTGACCCCGCTGCTAAAAATCAAGGCGGATATATCCAATTCACTGGTATTTTTCTGAATGCTCCCTCGCAGGACCGAACAATCATATCTCGGCACATCGGGCCGGGATAGCCTAGGCCCATTATTCTCACCGCCGTCTGAGAAAAACATGGTAGAGAAACTCCTAATATAGTTAATGAAATTACTCTTTATCAAGCATAATCCCAAATTTTATCGAATACCTGACAGATGTCTGAATAAACTTCGAGGCAAACATAATCACGCAATATTCAGTCCTGATTCAAATATGCGTGTCTCATTGACGGTGCGCCTTGTTAGTTCGACTCGTCTTGAACGATCGCGGCGCGTATTCGAGTGGGTAGGGGAGTTTTTTTCAGCCCATCTAAAGCAAAGTTTTGGCGATGGCAGCCCCGCCCGATGCCGGCAGCGCTCCACTGGCGGAGTGCTTGTAAACAGCATTATCCCGGCATTCCCACCGAGCTCTTGATTCCTTGGGTGAAAATAATAATAGTATTGAAGCCATTTCCAGCCATTGAGCGGTGAAGGGGGTGTCATGTGATAGCCCAAAAAGCTTCCTCCTGATTGTCCCGGCAAGGACTAATCCATCCTTATCGATCAAACAGTGCAGGACTTGCGCCGACCGATAAGCATGTGCAGAAGGTCGCTGTCCGTCAACAATCATTCGCGGTCAGAGCATGTTAGGGAGGGCAGAAGGGGCCTTGGGGAGGGGCGGTTCCAAACGTGGCGGCAAGTTGACCGCCACCGCGAGGCTAGGATTGAAATTCCCGATATTTGTTGACCGGGTTATCTGGAACCCAGAATTCGGAACCCAAGAGGGCGGTTGCGGGGAGCCATTATTAGCATGTACCGGTACGCCATGAAAATTTGTGTCAATCTTGTAGCAAATTAGCGTTGGATTATCTTTATAGGTGGTAAGCAGGGGTTGCGGGAGAAAAATTGGAAAAGGTATGGAGAAGATGGAAACAAATGGACTCGAGATGGTGGCTCAACTTGACCCCTTTATACCCTGCAATCTCTTACGATTGACAGGAGTTTTGGGATTGCGTATCGGTAAGTAGGGGCCACCCTTGAACGTGTTCGTTATCGAGGTTACAACGAAGTCAATGTCTCACCTCTTTAAGGGGCGGCGGGGAGCCATGCCCGCCAGCCACGGGTTCAGTTCGGCAATACGACAGGGCAGCAGCCACCGCTAGAAGGTGAACCGGTACTCGAGCAAAGTGCTTGTGCGAGTACTCAGTTCACGGAAACAGCTTTGAGAAATTGACACTCGAGAAAGGGACCGAGGTTCCTTTGTGGGTTATCTCCATATGTCCAGTTCTAAGACTATGATGACCGACATACGGCCAAGCAATGAACCTCGGCTACCAATGAGACACCGTGGTTTGCCGCGGGGTCAGCCGTTTTCGTAGTTTACGTCAAGTTCAGGGCTTTGTCCAAAATTTAACAGTTACATGTTCTGTTGGTATACTCCGCCTTATTACGACCAATTATTTACACTGAATTGCTCACATATATCTACCCCACAACGCCCCACCAAGCGATTCCCCCGATAGCGCCTCCAAGAATCGCGACTGGCGGCGGTACATTCCACCATTGGACAATCGAATAAGTTACGGCTGCTACCACGACCCACCAGGGCTCCAACCCTAAGCTTCCGCTTCCATCTTGGCCGCCTTGCAAATATCCGATTTCCCAAAGTCTATACACCGCGGTGAACACGAGGCCCACAGCTGTAGCGTTCAGACCACGAAGCAACGAGACAACGACTGGTTTGGTTCGTAGGACTCGCCAAATCGACTGGACACCAATGGAGAGGGTAATTCCAGGGAAGAAGATCCCAAGATACCCTAAGAAGGCGCCAAGAACAGAGGAGGAATTACGATTGAGTGCAAGGGCTCCAAGATACACCGCGACTAAAGAATTGTTAATTGGATATGTGGGGCAAGGGGGGGGGGGGGGATTACAATTGAAGTTTGGTCCAGGGAAAGCTTGGATGATGGCAAGGCCAATAAGGAAGTCGCGGGATGAAACCCATCCGGGCTCGACGACGTAATCACGGAGGAGGGGGATAACGACTGGCCCTCCACCAAATATAATGGTTCCGGCAAGATACATATTTGCAAACAAGTCGAACTCCAATGGAGTGTTATCGAGCCCACGGACACCCATCAAAACAACGAAGGAGACTAGGTACCGTTACTGCCACCCGCCGACATTTCGAGGGGGATAACTACCAAAAAACCCAATGATGATCAAAATCCCGACCTTCACCGGAATAGCATGGGAAACGATGTCAATTCCCTGAGGTTGTGGAGCCGCTTCTGCCTCGGGTGCAATCTCTTGCTCCGAGTCTCCCACGGTTGGAGCCGTTGCCGCCCCGCCTGCCCCAGCACGGCCAGCTGTCCGCCTCTGCAGACCTCCATCCCGAGCAGGGTTTCTGGATTCCAGCGGGACAGCACCAGATGCGGTAGACTCCTCAGCCTCCCTTTGTTCGTTCCTGTTTTTCCGGCTGAACCGAGCCCTCACACGGCCAAAGTTGGCACGTCCCCAAAGGTCCCAGAAAATGGTGATTATACCTCCGATGGCCATCAGTAGCGGAAAGTACCATAGCGCATTATACGGAAGCCCAGCACATGCTCCTAGTATGACAAGCATGCGGGTGAGAGGATCTGTGATAGCTTTCTCGGCGAGCTAAAATCATCAGTCAGGCAAGCTAATTAGAAATAGAACCGAGAGCGTTACCTGGACAGCCGCCACCGCGATAATACCGACCGTGCTGGCATTGAGGCCAGATAGTAGGGCAAAAACTGGGTCAGGAAGGACCTCGCCTATTCTCTCAACCCCGAGCGCCAGAGCAAACATCCCAATTGCACCCGGAAGACTAAAACCCATCAGACGAGCTCTAAAATCAGAATATAGCCGAACAAACCTCCAGATAAGGAATGCGAGGACAGCCGGAATAAACCCAGCGTGTATCAAAGCGATACAGAAGGCAAATTTTGTGCTCGCCGGTCCGGGAAGTGCCTGGGAGATGGCAAACAGCTCTAGACACTGCTGAAATCAGCACAACGATCGCCACAACACCCAGAGATAAAGACTCGCAGTTTGGTCATCAATCCAAGGAATCCTCCCGTTCTCAGCATCCACAAACCTCTTGCGCATGATCTGAAAATGCACTGGCGGGCCACCGAAAGAAATGAAACCCAAATCCCAATAATTCGCCACAATCTCCCAAAGCCGAAGGCCTAGGCCTCCCTTCACGGCCTGGTAGGCATCCGGTCGGCTGCTCTGTAGAGATCTGAATATTGCTAACAAAGGCATACCTGGCGTCCAGCGTGCTCGGGTGATGGACAGGACGGGGTTAAGGGTTGATATTTATTGAGGTTATGCTTGGGATTGGTGAGGTTTTGGCCAATCAACGACTGAGATATCAGCACGCGAAGCCAAGAGCCGCAAAAATCTTGGCACAGTTTACCTCGTGCAAGAACAACGAATCCGAGTGATTTATCGTGAGCAACCATGTTCGCTAACTCGACTCAAAGACCTTTCAGACTCGAAAATTGGTTCCTACGGATAGCATGTTATGGCCCTCACGTGCCACTAAAATAGAGGGGAGGGGGTGCAGATACTCCAGGAATTTGTAAATACGTTAGTTATAATTCGAATTCGCGCAGAAATAAGTAGCCGCCCGTCTAAGAGGGAATTTCACACGGTGCGGTGAATCAAATTGCGCTAGATACTCGGCGTATTCGCTTACTGATCCTATTCAATATTTCCTTATACCAGAGGGAGGTCGAGTGTTATATAGTACAGTTTGCCGGATAACAGGCAAAGAGCCGCTCGTTCCAACACTTGTTGCCCCAGGCCAAAAGAGACCCACAGGTCTTGAAGGAAAAATCTATGGGATAAAGAGAGAAAAGTGTATCACCACTAGTTCCCCAAGGATATAAATACTAGTGGCTTAAATATTCCCCCGCCTTCTCGAGAGTAATGCCTGATGCTTTCTCCTGCCCCCCACTATACTGTGCCCATCATACCGGCACTGGGTGTCACTTTTGTATGTGCAAATTCCTTTCCCTCCATCTACGGGACAGAGGAGGATTGAGAAAAAAACAGCGTCACGATACCCAGACACGGTATGCGGTATCTGCCAGTGACTGACCAGTTGGCAATAAGCAGCGGGCACTTGTTTTATATATTGGAACTCAAGTGCTATTAAACTTCCATGCTGTGTATTAGAGTTTTAGATAATCAGATTGTCTCACGGTTACGCATTGTGGCCTGGTCTACCAATTTTTCCGCCTTGGCCATATTGCGGTTAGCCCCCGTTGGAATTGTAGGACAAGTTGAAAGGAGGATCGGAATTTGGGAGGATGGGTTGGTCGTAGAACCGTGCGGGGAATAAGATGGTGTACTTGGTATAGTTGTTTTGCCGGAGAATCGAAGCCATCAAGAGAAAGAGAAAGGAGATGGAGAAGAGAGAGAGAAGAGTAGAATAAAGTGGGTTAAGAAAGGAAGGAAAGGTTTGAGGGAGGGAAGTGGTGACAGTGACACTAGCTATTGGGGAACCACGGCGATGATGCGTATTATGCACAAGGTCTAGAGCTCCGCTCGGGGTAAGACTTGGTTCTAGCGAGTGATTATAAGTGACTGCTGCCCTGGTTCGACCAGGCCCGGTTCGTAGTGAGTGCATCTTAACCACGAAGTGACCCAATTTACGCGCTATGCAAGTTAGCTTGGGAATATGCTACGCTCCGCGGGCACTCTATCCCGCATTTGGAAGCAGGCACTCGCGTCCAGGCCGAATGATAATTTAGTCGGATTCTCAAATAAAAAGCAATCACTTCTGTAATTTCTGTAATTCCGGTATCACCCTTACCCTCGGTTGGCTGTTTGCACACTCCTATACTCGTATTTCCAATGGCCTGGGGAAGGAGCGAACTGGATCCAGACGGTTCATCACCTCCAAGAACCAAAGAGCGCCTGAGACAACCTTTTTCAACACTATCAAGGTCTATTCTCTCACTTTAGGCCCTGTTCGGCGCCTACCAATAAAATTTTATCGTGGTGAAATTGAAAATGATGTAGAAAACAGCACTAGCCCCATTGGCAGCATGAGGAATAATTGGTAGGAAAAAAATTGCCCTTCATAAAACCGAATATCATGCCGCAAAAACACGGATCGGGACATGTGCTAGGACGTTGGAGTTGCCTCCCCTAGTAAGGTCTGGCGTTTTTTGTTTTTTTGTCTCAGAGAGCAGACTTTTTGGTGTTTTTCGCCTCTTTCCCGAGGGGGAAATTTTGGACTACAAACCGTTTATTTGAGTTCTCACGGTACCACCGCCACTATTAAAACTTGAGCTATCCGTATCCAGAACTGCACTAATCACCCCCTTGAAGGGGTTTCAGAACAAACTAGTGTCATACCTAGAACCTTTTTCCACTTAGTTCCAAAACCCGATAGTCTACCCTGTAGTAGAAATATTCCCAATAAATGTGTGACCATGCATAAAAAATAGGGAATATCGCAGTACCTCTGCACATTCCAAACGCTCCCCCAATAAAAAACGGGTTTCCGTTCCAACGGGTATTATATAAAAATCAAATTTATGCCATAAAAGTGCCGTGCCGAACAGGTCCTCAAAAGAGAAGAGTCGGCCAACCAGTCCCAAAAGCACAATTGTATCACCAACAATCGCTCAGGCACAACGCATAAGCTATAAAACAGGGGCAAGCATCTTGGGATTCGCAACTTATGTTGTGTCGATAGTACCGGTAGCACTTTAACGGCTTCAAGTTATGTACTTGCCCGGAATACGGTACGATTACCAACTACCCGAGTACAAAGTATACGTAGCGTACCGTCACGCGCTCTGCTGCACCTGAAGCGTAATGACAAACCTGGTACGATAGCAGTCTAGAGAAATACCCGAGTGATTACCTCGCCGGATTCTAGTTACATTACGTAAAAAGATATCTGACCCCTCGTTCTCGCCCGACCGCATAATTCAGCACCCCCCCCGGAGCCGTACCCTAGATGCTATGCGAAACATCCCAGTAGTTTACAAACTTGCGAAACCCAGTCTGAAATCCTGAAGATAATTCTATTTCTAGAAGCGTACGGCCGAGACGTGAAGGTGGTCGTGGTCATGTATCATCACTCGGTTGGTTTTTGACATGGGTGCCTTCGTGTTGGAAACATGTTGGGTTTCAATAACCCGGCGCAAATAAGTGGAGGTATTAATTTTGTGTGAAGACTTGTCTCGCTTGTACGGTTCTCTGGAAAAACTTTCGAGTAATGATGTATGATATATGTTTATATTATCCCAAAAACCCCACCCCCTATCCTTATATCGTAAATAACCTGCCACCCGCGTAGAATTATTCTTTCAAACCGCCAGCATCAAGCCAGCTACTGCGAATAAGATGAGAAATAACACCATAAGTAAAGAAAGATCAAAGGAAAGCCAAAGGTAGTCATGAAGTCAATATTAATAAGACCTCTGGTACTCCCCGCCTACAGCTGTGACATGCACACTCCCCATCTCGTGCCCTTTAATCTCCGCCGCACCAGAGCGTGGGACTCCCGCCTCCCCACCGTCTCTAGCAGGGCTGCCATTATCAGGCAAGCTCTTATTCTCCGGGCTCATTCTATGACGGTGCAGGAAGATGGAGTAAGTAATCAGGGTAATCATAAACAGTACCCTATCACCCCCGTTAGCTATTGCCCCCTCCTCTGTCAACTGGGGTAAGGGTAATTCACCAAACAATCCCTCCCAGACCAGCCGCAGCCCCAGCGCATCTCCACCCAGCCTTGTACCTCTCATACCGTGCCTCTGCCTCCTTGGTCACATTGTCCAAGTAGTCCGAGTCGTAAACGTTACTTGAGGATGAGGAGGATGAAGAGGAGGAAGATTTTTTAGCATCACGCTTGCCAAGGGCACCGACGGTAAGTAGCCCCAATGAAGCCCATGATGCCAGTGTCGCGAACGCAGAAAGCCAGAAGATCACGCCGAAGATCTCGAGGACGAGTGCGGCCCAGCAGTTGTACAGCTTTGGGGCCCTGAGGGGGGTTAAGAGGAGGTAAGCGCCTGCTATGAATGTGAAAATACACTGAATGTTTACTGTTAGCATGGTCGGGTAGGCGGAGGGAGGGAGAGGGGATATACGGTGAAGATGTTGAACCCGAATGTGCCGAAAGTATTTCCGAACGGAATCGCACTAAGGGCGAAAGCTGACAGTGCAAGAATAAGCACCGAGAGGGAGACCTGGGCTATGCGAATGAATTTTAGCCATGGGGGTTGATTGACTACGTGTTTGTCTGTATAGGAGTTCATTTTGAAGGAGTGGACACACGAGTGGTTGTGTGAGACGCGAGTATAAGAGGGGGGGTGGGGAAGGATCTGTCCTGATAGGAATATAAGCACTCGGCAGGCGATGGAGAGAGATCAGATGGGAATCGAGGGAGTTATATATCTACTCTTTGATCAGCAGTTTTTTCCCTCCCATGCTCGCCTCGTGGCTGTCGATACTAACCCCTTCCAAACAACTCTAGTATCAACCCCTACATTCACACAAGCTCACTCCCCCCTCTACCCCTGTGGCTATGCATATCCCCGAAAAGTCTACCCCGATGCTTAGCAGCCCCCAACCCAGGTAACTACTCCCGAAGCCCCATTTTGGCTACCGGTACTTCCACCACACTTCCGTCCAATCAGACCCTAAATTTAAACCACCCCGCATCTTGGGCATGAAATTAACAACTAGACACAAGAATAGCATATCTTACTCTCGTTCTCCTACCATACTCTCATGTTATATAGCAAAAGTACCGGTAACTTTGCGTTGGCTCCAAAAAGACCGCTATTGGATCCTCTCCCCCTCCCCGTTACAAGTAATCAGCGTAAGATTAATGCGTGTGTATGGCGATCAAAAGTTGCGAATAAAGTTGTGTGGAACTGCACGTATCACAAGGTTTGTACTAGGCAATTTAGGGAGGTTGTACAAGGACAGCCTACCGTGCTCTAGTGCCGTATGGTATTCGGGGCCTTTAGGGGGTTTTCGGGTGGTACCTGTACCTTGCATACTCGAGTAGTGCAGGCGTTTGGCGAAAGTGCAAAAGCGTTATGTCTGAGTGGTTTCTTTTGCTGAGTGACCGAAGGGAGGGTTTAGCCTATCGATTACTCATAGGGGATTCTCTGTGCAAGTGCCATACCGGTAGGCGATTGCTTGTATCAAGCTTCGCCACAATGTTTGGGATTTTGGAGAAACATATGAAAACAGCACCTGAGTGGTCAATTAACGATTCAGTCTAGCGAGCGGGTAAATTGGCGGTAATTTCTCAATAACCCGAAGTTTGATTTCGATATTCAGCCTCCGCCTCTCCTCCGCCTCTTCAAGGTTTGGAGAATGAATGCTGCGAGGGGAGTACCGGTATTTGTTGCTATCGAACGAAACTCATAAAACTAGAGGCCACCGAACAACACCCTGATCCCGGCAATCCTGTTGTCAACCCTTGCGCAGCGCTTCCACCCTCGGTTAGTCACCTGTCACCAATGTTATCCGGATTCCCCTGATTCTAGTCTATCGCCCCCTCCGGAGACAGTTCGCGATAAGGATTAACTAAGAATAGTAACCTCCCACACTCCTCGCACTACCTTGTCAGCAACGAACCTCCTGCAAGGAACGCTTTTGTGTTACCGTACTTCATTGCTCGTATCATACTGTGCCATATCTGCTACGGTTAAACCCTACCGCATGAATACCAGCTCGTATTCATATCAGGGATTCAGCAGCAGTCTTCGACTATTCATCTCAATCAGGGGAAGTCTTATTGGATGCTTTGCGAAAAGACTCTACAGCATATGTGCGGCAAATTCAGTCCTAGACCAACCAG
The DNA here is from genome assembly GCA_003313605.1 of Tuber umbilicatum. Lineage (NCBI taxonomy): Eukaryota > Fungi > Ascomycota > Pezizomycetes > Pezizales > Tuberaceae > Tuber > Tuber umbilicatum. The sequence continues at coordinate 51,235 of QLOI01000314.1, read as the reverse complement.
AGTGCTAGGATCCGACTCTTGATGCCAAATCGCAAAATCCTTATTTTCAACCCTTGAGAACTTTATTAACATACTCGTGGCAGTACTCGTATTGAAGCGGGCAAGAAGTATTCAATAACAGGGGGTGGCGAGTTCGCATGAGCGCCCAGATGCGCACGAATTTTTCTTGCCCGCCGTGAGTACGGTACTGGTACCAACGCCGGCTCATGTCGAGAGTTTACTACCGGCATGTTTAAATATTTCTGGTGTTACTCGAGTACAGTATGATACATAATAGAAACTAGATTCCTCATTGTTGCATATGATACGGTAAACTTTGAATATGTCCCCGCTACTTGGTCGCTCAACTGTGTCAAACGCTTAAGTTAACTTAAGCGGGAATTCGGCGGATTACAAACTTGAAGGGGCTAGCACTTAGGCTAGCACTTGTTGGGACACCGTGATGGAGGTGTTTTATCGCGCTGTTGTTTTCCGGTGTTCCATAAAGGGGTTAGTTCGCACCTCTTTATCGATCTCGCGAGAGTGAGATCAATGTACCAGTACTGTACAGCACCGTGCACCAGGGGGTTAGAAAAGATGCTGCGGTATACATATTTTGCTGTAGTGCATTTGCGCGGCATTAGAGGGAGGACTTAGGATAGCATAGCTACCGTATAGGATTGGGGGGTACCAAAGCCCCAGTTTACGCCCTTGGGGTCACGGTTTTCGCTCCTGGCCCATGGCTAACTGGCTTGCCGGAGTGCAAGAGACGGTAATGGTTCAAGTCCCTAGGCTGAAGGTATCTGCCAGACACGGTGGTTCTTCCATTCCTTCGAAGAGTCGTCTGCTAGACATTTTCTCTCTTAACTAAGAAGAACAGCGCAGAATCGCCGACGCAGATCATTCTACACATTATAAACCCGGAATCCAGTGTTCTTCCGGCGCGGGGGAAAGACTAGAACCGAACCCCCCCACCTCACAGCAAACCTAGTTTCATATATTCGCCTACCTGCTAACACCGGCCCAAACGCACAGGACACATCATACTCACGAACGATACCATCCACACCCAATCCACCAAATTCCCGATCAGCCACCGAGCACTAGTCGGAAAACTCTACAAGTACTATCGTCGTTTGCTGAAGTCCCGGCCAGAGGCAATACGTCCCAGGGCTAAGGAGTCAGGATTCTTGCGGATCCAGTGCAGGACGTGGGTTCAGCGCTGTTCACCCACCAGGGGAAGTACAGTATCAGGTCACAGCAGGTGCATTCTGCGCGTATAGGAAGGCTATGAAGGTAAATCTAAGGGCAAGCGAGATATGCGTGATCCTTGACCGCCCTGGAAGAAAGAGAATACGGAGGAAGGCTCTGGAGATCCTGATACCGGTATTTCCGGAAAGCAAAAAGTTTATCATCACAGATTTAAATTTATCTCTACTCCACGACGATGACCCAGGATCGCCATCCAATCCCAGCATATGCTGCCTCGGCGGTGCTTGATCCGATGTCCGCAACCTTGCATCTCCTCCTTAACGAACAACACGTGAGTCACGATAGATAAGCCCGCTTCCTGGACTAGCGGCACTCGTTACTTCTATGGACCTGAATACCGACGTGCCCCGAGCCGCTGGGGTTTAGCCAAACCTTCGAAAAACGGTACGTAGAGGTTACCGTACTAGATACAAGGATCTCCGGCTATTCCCGCTAGGGATGTACCGGAGGTTCCCGATGGGAGGTACAACGCTGGTAGCAAGTGTATACCTTGGAGGGATGAAATAGTTGAATCGCGGGGCCACTGAGCTCCTAGTATTATTTAGCGTTTGGCGGCCGTTGGGGATCGTGGGGATCCAGCATAATCACGACACCTAAGGAATATCACCTAGTGCGCCCTAAGTGGAAGTGCGCTGATCGGAGTCGGGACGATTTACCAGCCCCCTTTACCAGTATCTCGATGGACCGACGCTCACTCGACAGTTTGATTCACTGGCCATTTGACCTCGAATACTAGGGCTTTATTAAGCCCAGCATGCCCTGGAGTCTAAGATAGTCCGGGGCGCCAGAATTACATAAGCTTCCTCTCATGAACTAAGTTTGCTGTCGTCATCTCACGCAATTCAACATACGGCATTCGCTTTGAGGACCATTCCCCACCGTGGCTCTACATTGCGCTTGATCGTTCGCTCATTTCCTCGAGTTTTCGTGAGTTTCCGTCATTGCCGGAAAGTTTCTCTGCCTTCCTCTATTGGCTATTGTCTGCGGAGCTTCGCTTGGCTTCCAAAGATCTTTTTTTTTGTCCGGGATATATAAATTTTATAAACCTTCGGCTTACCCTTAGCTAGCATCCCTGCCGATCGTTTAGTTTATCGTTTTCTCAATTTAGTTGTGCCTGACCTACGGTGATTTCACTTTCACCACTTCATCCTTTCACACCATTCCATATTTTATTGCTCGGGCCGGAATAGGCACACCAAGTTTCAATAAAATGAGTTCTCGGCGGGCTCACTCTACACTCGACTTGAGCTCTGCTCGAGTAGAACAGTGGTGACCTAGATCCTTCTCGATCCCTAAGATCATTGCCAAATGCCCCCCATTTCCTATAGCCCAAGTCACCTTCCGACGATTCGTATTTTTTTTTTTATCGCCGCCTGGTGAGCGGTACTATATAGGCTTGCGACAACTTGCCTTGAGGTACCGTATTCTACGGCACACCATCCCAACCTACCGGTACTATTCTATCGTCTATCGGAAGTGTGACCTCAATATGGTGGAAAGTGCCAGCAATCCCGACTACAGTATCCGCGGCACCACTTATCAGGAAACGCCCTGAGTTGTACATATTAATTCATTTAGATGACATTTTTGGAATATCTAAGTAGTACGATACTAGGAGCATGCGCCAAGCGGGGGGGCAAACAGCAAGGTTTACTACTCTCTGTACCCTCCCATCTTTCTTCGTTCTCTCACCCACAACGCTAGACCCCCGACAGATTCGAGTACGGTAGTATGTATGTCGACAAATGATTACTATGACGACACTACTGAACGCGATAAGGAGTTGTTGTGCTAGCTGGATAAGCACTCGCAGCCCCCGCAGACAATGAAAAGTATTCGTACAGTACTCGTACCGTACCTTACTCGTATGCCAGTCATGTTCACGGACGCCAACCCACGATGCGTAATGGATTGCACGACCGGACGGCCCTCGAGCTCCGGCGTACGGAGCTGAACGCATACTGAAGCCATTCAGCGACACAGCGCGCCCAATCGCATCCGTTAGTCAATACCCATATGCGGCGAGAACACCAGGAGCCAATGAGATAGCGAAGGTAGTGACTGAAGTCGTGCCGGATCGCACTCCAATACCGGTAGGGCTTCTCGAACTTGGATGGGATTCGGGTGGGTTCAACATGGGTTCATTTCCCTTCACCCGGGCAACCAATGGCATGGACCATCTGTCAAGGAGGTCTGGGGATCTGAAACAGAGCTTTGGGCAGTTCAAAGGTTAAAATCCTAGGTACCCCCTCGGCTGTTGAGATACTCAGCCCAATTTGAAATGTTGAACAGTAGCTTAGGGAAGAGTAAGTCCATATGCACTATGATGCCATCGTAGTGGCGCGGTCGATAATGCACAGGCAGAATATCGCTCACAGGAGGAGGTCCGGTCGGGTTCGGTTCGGTCGGGTTCGGTTCGGTCGCGAGAAAGACAGAATGCGTTTTGTTGATATGACGATGTACATGAGAGAAAGAACAGAAGAGAGAGATAGCTACTTATCCCGCATACCGGGATATCCAGTTGCCCTTAGGGCACACAACACATCAACAACCCCAACCTGACATCCTATGATGGGATTACCGGTACTCCATCAACGGGATCTGGCTTGGGTTGCCAATCCAATACACTCGCTGCCGTAACTAGGCTAGAGCATCCAGCAAAAATGCTGGATAGGCAGCTGGGTTCGGTTGGAGTCAGCATGGGGGCAAAAATTGATCCAAGGTTTGAGGACTTCTAATAATGTCTTCGAAAAGAAAACGTTATCAGAAGGGTATCGATGTTTGGTGTGGGGCGGTCTCGTCGGCCCTAAAACCCACTACCAGTAAGTTACTTGTACGGTATCATACTTGCACTTGTATGTACTAATGCACAGGTACGGATAAAGATCGGAAACTGAAACCCTTCTTGGAAAAAACCTGGACAGATTAACTTTAATTCAACCGTGAGTGATGCCCTAGCAGGCTGTGGTACTGTCCTCGTACCAGTATGATACCGTATTGTAGAAGCATTTTCCGCCTCGGGTTGAAAAATGGTTATGCAAGCTATTCGAGCCTAAGGACATTGGAGTGCGTAACGTCTTTTTTTCATACAAGGACAAATCCGCGGATCAGCTGGAAAATTGGCAGTCGAAAACCCCTTTCTCCACCAGGTGGGGGGGGGTACCGTATCGTTGGGGGTTTTTTTTGTGTATTCGTTTGATTCACAACCGAAGGCAATTTGTGTGACAGTTAGCCGCCAGAGATGAGTCCTTACAACCATGACCTACCGTACAGCACTGGAGTGCTGAACCTCTTCTCAAGCACTGTACACCGTATAGTACTAACCCAACAAGGCTGCGCCTCGTACAGTACTGCACTTGTATTATACTAATACTTGTATGGTACAGGTACTCGAGTACCGTACTCCTGCAGTGCAGTACAGTTCTTCAGGTTTCAAGTGGGCACCGAATTGGAGAATCACGAGGTGCCCAGACCGCTGCACTAGGACCCCACCTTTTTTAAATAAGATCTCGGGGGATGAGCATCAACCTAACCTACTACCCTTTCCCCCAACATCCGACAAACTCTTGAAATCCATTGCTAACGCTTCTTCGCAACCTTCCCCTAGCACCGGGGACAGGGCCCGCGGAGATTGCAGTAAGTAGTGGATATCAAGAGTTTCTAATTGCCCCATTGCGATTCCCGGACGGCGGGAGGACGGAAAATGTCTCGAGTTTTCAGCGATGATATCACCTCTTTCGAGAACATAACTTTTGTCTTGCGGTTGCTGAGGATCGGGTTGGAATCTTGGCCTGGCTGTCTCCGCTTGAACCCCGCATCCTGTGGACAATGGAACACGATTTGTCGACAACCCACACTCTTGCCTCTCAGGACAAACCGAATTTTGCCTGTGCGATGGTGCTGCGCAACGATACAACCGGTAATGCTACTTGGTTTTAATACGGGAATCCAAGGGCCGGCTTGAACCAGCCGCGCCAGGCATTTAGCGGAATAAATTCACCTGGTGGGGAAGACCTTTCCGCAGAAGCAGGTAATTTTCTTATTTTATACCGGTACTTGTAGTATTAACTGTATAGGAGAAGCTCCTATGTGGCGGTTGCATTATGGTGAACTGATAATGGCAGAATCCAGGTGGTCTCGGGTGATATGCCCCGTAATGCGACATAACCCTAAGCCAACCACGCCAACTGGGCTTGTCCGTGTCCCGGGCATTAAATTGCCTTTATTTATTCACCAGGTATTCCTGCGTCTGGTGGTGTCTGAAACAGCAGAGGAAACCCCGCGGGGAGGTGGGACAATATTATAGGAGACGAGGTGGGATTCGGTAAAGTTAGTTCTTCTACCCCCTCCTGATTAGCCCACATTAGCTACCAAATAGATATATGTACTTACTGGCCTCTCATAGTCAGTTCAAATTGCCGCATTCATCGGGCTAAATGCTCAATCGATCGAGCTGCGCCAACAATTCGCTGGTGGCAGTAAAGGGAGCCACCTCGAAGATGTGACTGCCGAGGGTAATTGTTTCTACCACAAACAACCCTCTTCAGATTGATACCTCAAGTAGCAGGAAGCCCCTTGGGCTGCACGAATTATCGGGGATGAGATAGGATTTGGAAAGGTTAGTTATAGCACCCCCACTGCTGCTATATATGAGCTCCCTTCTATTATCTAGATAGGTGCGCTTACTAGCTTCCTACAGTCTGGCTAGATAGCTATGTTCATCGAGTTGAATACTGAATTAGTTAAATTGCACCACAAGTTCGCATGCAGAAGTAATGGTACGCACCTCAACGGTGGGACGCACGAAATCACCTGCCTCAAACAGCAGGAAATCCCGCGGGCTGCAGGAATGATCAGGGACGCGAGATGGACTTCGGGAAGGTTAGTTTCACCACCCGACTAATTATGGCAGAATTCGGGAAGAGGAGGGGTGAAAGATATGAAACCTTTTTAAAATGTTAACCACTGTGCTAATACTGTAATACGTATTGTCTATCTAGAGACACGGTATTAGTTCCTTGTTGATTGGGGATACCCTTTGAAAAATAGTAAGAATACTATTAGGAAGTAGTAGTCCAATTATAGATGCTCTTCTATGTACTCAATGCACTCGACGTTGGGATAACCCGCTGATGTTGGAGGGCCCGAGTATTCTCCTGGGGCCAGATTATCGGACCGCACACAAATATGTCAACTATATCAGAGATTAGTGGAAAGCTATATCAGGGCCAGGAAATGTAATCTCCGAGAAAATGGACATTGGTGCCGAGGACTGCAGCCTAGAATTGTAAAGATGTTATGAACTACTTTCGCCGATTCCCCCTCCCTGTTCCGTAAATCGACGCTTTGGGCGAATACGAGGAAGGAAGGGTATTCATAGTTAGGATCCCTGGTTCCATAAATACAGAGCCCTGATGCAGCGAGCTATGAATCCGTTTGCGAAATAAGTTCCGAAGCCTACATAAGCGAAACGACATCGCAAAATATATCTCAAAGCACGCACCAACAATCCTATAGGAAATAACCATTCATCAGAGTCGCCGGCGGCAAAAGTTCAGTGCAATTCTGGGTGGAGCGGGCTGGGTGCAACACTTGATAGAGTTGCAGCGAGGAGATGAATCTCGCGAATCGATGGCCCTGATGTGGATTTCTCATGAGGAGAGTCACAAGTACTGTGCGGCGCTGAGCTCTACAGAATGAAACTTGTATATCAATAAATAGGCCTTATGATGACCTAACCGAAAGATGTTTCTCACCCAATGTCCTAGTGTTTTCATCTATACCCGGGGTAGTATGTTGTTCGGGTACTCAAGTAATTAGCTATCCCCCGATCTCTTCAAGAGCCCGCACTGTAGCTGGCTCATTCTGCCACCAGCCCCCTTGAGTCTACGTGCACAGCAGTAGACAACCGCTGCTGTTGCGTCACCCAAAAACATTTGTAGGGGAACTCATTCCCAACTATGGTCGAAAGAAATCCCGTAGGGGCACACCCGTCCTTGCCCAAGCGCCTAGAGTATCAGATACTTGCGTATGACCCCAAGGGTCTGTTTCTGAGGCACAAGCTTTCGTTATCTGGAAGGTGTTTGGCAAATTCATGTGCCCTTGGGAGTAGTATGGTGGGGGGGTGATATACTAGTCTCTTCAATTATCTTCTTTACTTGCGGTTTTTTTGTTTACGTTATCGTTTCATCGATTAGGGTTACTATACTTGCAATAAACAGGCATCCTTGAATATATGAATCTGAAAATCCATACTCCTTCTTCCTAACTCACGTTGCTTCTACATGGTAAGACTAGCCGCAATTCTCTTTGCATCTCAACCCTCCTAATTCTCTTCTCTTCACTTCCCTTCATAGCCCATCCTCCTCCCCGCCCCTCCCTTCACTTTTATCCTATTTTCTACTTCCTTCTTTCTTCTTCTTCCTCCCCGCCACTCACTTCTCCTATTGTCTTAGTAGCTTACACCTATACTCTTCCCGCCACTACTACTGGCTCCCGGGACTTGTGACCTACGTCGCATACTATATATGCAGCCCTCCGTCTTTCTTGACATCTTATGGTCTTGTGATTGTGTCAGACAAGTAGTACCGATGATTAAAAATGTGTGCGGGAGTGCCTCGTTAATGTCAGGCGGTGGAGTCGCTCAAACTTTAGCCTCTTTTTTTTTACAAAAACCGCCGTTGTAGATCAGGTGTGGGTTGTGAGGATTGAAGAGGAGTGAAGACTTGTGGGGGATGAGAGCCATCGGAGGGCATAGTCCGGTAATAAAAAATATAAATTTCTTCCATCCTTTTATTGACCTCTGCGCCTGAGAGCACTGTACTTACACAGGTGAGAGGTATCTATGTACAGTAATATGAGTCCGGGTATTCCGTGCCCAACATCCGTCACAGGGAAGCAGTATTTCCAGTAATGGCGGGTTCTGGTCGTCGAGTGATAATCCGTGTAGACGCTCGTTCGAGTACCAGTAGTAATGGCGCTCAGGGTTGTGTTACGGGCAGAAAGGGGACTAATGGGGTATATCCGACGATTTTTTGAAGTAATTGGGATGTGAGCTAACTAGCTAAAAGAGCCGACCAAAGGAGCATGTCAGGGTTAATTCCACGCGGCAGGAATTGGTTATGCCATGACCGCATTATCGGGTCTTGGGCGTTTCAACTTTCAGCCTGCCAGGAAATATCTTATCCTTTGAATTTTCCCCTACACACCAGCCAGCATTGAAGTTTATATCAACCTCCTTCCAGTCAGAAAACACCTCTTCGTCCTCCTCTCCAGATTCACTAATAATATCAAGAAATTGCAAGTCAACGTATCATTCTTTCTCCTCCCGTTCCGCCCCCCTTCAGTGTTCGTTCCAGGGTGATACAGGGCGGGATAGGGAACGGGACTAGGGGAGGCCCGTAACGAGCACTACTTACTTCCCTTTACCCTCTGCTCTGTTTTATATACGATATCGACCTTCTCTGCCTCTTTCCCTTTCTTCTCCCCCATCGCTGCTGGAAAGCGTCAATTTATTTTCAAAGTTGCAACATTTTCACGGAGGTCTTGTTCTTTCGATAGCTAAAACGTAGTTCAGATCGTGTAGGTGATGTATAATAGGGCTTAAAACCACAAGGTACCGTTCTAAAGAACTTCCTTATGCCCAGGCGTTTCTTGCTTGGCCAAACACTTTGTCGTGTCTTATACTAGTACACATCGCCGGCTATATCTATCAGTCATAGGGTGTCACTCAGTTGTTGATTTTTACTCAAAATGTGCCCCCCCCGCCCAAATCCAATCTCCTTTATCCTCTTATTACTCTATCAAATTAAAAGATATTTTAACTTTCTCTCGATTAGTTTGAAGCCAGCACACTCTTCTATAACCTAATACCGTGGAGTTATACTATTCATAATACTTTGGTGTTGACATGCCTTTAGATTTTGACTTTCACCTTCAAATACCTCGCTAAATGTTCCGGGGCACAGGAGTCCCCCGACGTAGCTTCCGAAGTCCATCAGATCCCCGTCAGTAATGACGCTCAGCCTATCCCTGACCTTCAATTCACCCAATCGAACCGTAGAACCCGTGAGAAACCAATTCCGCCAGAGAAGCGCAGTGGCTTGCGACCCCTCACACCTCCGCGCGCGTCACTTCAACTTCCCCAGATGCGTAAGTAACTTAAGCGGCAATATCCAAAAAAGTCAACAAACCGACCCTATCACTCCCAATCGGACTGACATCTCCTCTACCGCGGGCACACCGGAGAGAGGCTCACCCCGACGGAGATGGAACAAGCCGCTCGTATCATAAAACCTCACCCACATCGGTCCGCCAAGACAACGAACAAGACGAAATCCCCCCCTTCCCCTATTCCCGCAACCCCAATTCTGCGTTTCCCCTGTCTCACTCGGGAATGCCCTACAAACGAATAACAGCAGAATCGGGAACCACGCCCCGCCGGCACAATCCCGAGCAAGAATTGATCAACGCTGTCCCTGCATGAAGAAGAAAAAAAAAAAAAAAAATCAACGCAATAAAACACGGAATGTGGCTGGACAAATGTATTCGCTTGAGTACTTGCACCATACTCGAGTACTCGCTAGGTCCACCATCTCGTCTCGACCTCGGATCCCCCGATGAAAGACAAAACACGCCGAGTTCAATATAATATATTTTCCTAGCAAATCTACCAGGCATATATCAGCGGATCAAACCCTTGAGAAGGAATGTTATCCAGGGGAATATACCTTGGCTGGATCTTATTAGCTGGTACTCTGTTCATTATTTTGTTAACTTACCATCAAGCCTAATATAATTTAGACAGTGATTTTCATTGAGATTTTCGATATTGGATTTAGCGAGTGAATACCGGTACGGTGTTACTTAAGCATCGTACGGTGCAATAACGAGGAACAGACGCAGTGAAACCTTAAACCAATGACCGGCCAGCACTCTGCTCCCCCAATCAAAAACTACGACAGGGATGGGCCATTTCGGGAGTTTCTATCCGGTGATGGCGGGAATAGGGGTCACTGAGGGTCACTCGAGACAAACGAACCCTTGTGGCGGCCGGGATGCGAATGAAGAGTTTCAGATGGAATAGGGGCACCAGCACTGATTTGAGGTAACTCTTTGGAAATGGTGGATCAGACGTGGGGGGTTCAATGTCGTTTGCGCTGTACTAATTTCCCGGGTGAGAAAGCTAGTCAACGGGCGGACCTCATGTAAAATTTGATCACAGCACCGGTACAATCTGGAACCTTAATGTAACTTGACTCAACAAATTCACTTCAGCACTAGCTACAGCACCAAATCCACATCTTTCCCGTCACTCTACTTTCTCCCACTGAAAAAAAAATAAACAAACATTAAAAACACTAAAACCCTAAAGCTCGGGTCATCCACCAAGTTAGGTGGGCCAAAGCATAAGTCCATAAAAAGATGCGAAAAAATACAAAAGCGAATCGTCAAGTTAAGTAAACATTAATTAAAACCATGTCCCCTACTTAGCGGTTGTCAGTCCGGTGGCGAAACCTGTTCCGGTAGGCTTGAAGGTAGCAGTGGCGTCAGTTCCATTCCAGTTGGTGAAGGTCTTTGTGTAGACGTTTGTGATGGTGGTACATTTGCCAGAGGAGCACCCAACAACGGTAGTGACAGTGGTGCACTTTCCGTCATGGCAGCCAGTCCCTGGAGCCACGGGGGTGCACTTTCCGCCGTTGGGGCAGGCCGGGGCGACATCAGTTGGGAGGATGGCGGGGGGAGTGGTTTGGCTTCCGCACTTTCCGTCCTTGCATCCGACAACGGGGGTAGAAGTGTAAGCGCCCGGGGTAACGGTGACAGTAGCATAGATAGTAGTAGGATTGTAGACAGTGACGGTAGAGACGGCAGGGCAGGCACCGTTTCCGCCGATGACAGAGGTGGTACCCTTATCAGTACCAGCAGGGTAAGAGGGAACACCAGCCGCGGGGGTGGTGGTGGTTTGTCCGGCCGGGACAACAATTGGGACAACAGTCTTGACCTCTTGAATTGTCTTTGTGGAACCTTCGCCGACAGGTGGGCAGTGGACACCGGCTGGGCACGCGGGGCCAGTGGGGGTTGAGTCGGCGGGCTTGATGAAGGTACTAGGAGCATCTGGGCCTCCTGGGCCGGCGGGGGTGGGAGTGGCGTAAGCACATTTTGTGCAGGCAGAGGTGATGGTGATGGTTTTCAAATCCGGCACGCAAGTGGTGTGCACTGAGGCAGTGGTGTAGTAGCTAGTTGTGCCGGCAGCGACGGTGGTGCAAGGAACCATGACGGTCCATGTAAGAGTCTTACTCTCCGTCACGGTGGACAAGGTGGTGGTAAAGCCATCAACCATTGAAGTCCCGACAGCAGTGGTAGAAGGTGATGCTGCAATCGGAACAATAGAGCTGGGGGAAGATCCAATACCAGTGCCGATGGGGACGGGGGTCAAGGTGGTCGCAGCGGTTCCAATTGGGAGGGAGCTGAGTGAGCTGGTCCCAGCCGTGGCAGTTCCAGAAGTAGTGATGGTCTCATTCAAGCTATTAACAAATTATTAGCCTCTTGCATCGTAGGATTCACTACCTATCAGACTCACGGGACAAAGAGACCCTGGGGGGCAGCAGCCGCGAGGCCCTGCATCAACGCAACAGCGAGGAGAGAGAGAGACTTTGAAGTATGCATCTTAAGCGAGTGTGGGTGCGTAAAGCAATTGTAAGGAAAAAAAAAAAAATTAATATTGAAGTGAGAGAAAGTGCTGAATGAGGTGAAGAGGGGAGGAGAAAAAAAGACTATTCGAAGGGGCATGAAGGGAATATATATATTGTTCCCTCACTTTGCAACGAGACCTCCGCCCACCACTGACTGCCGGAGTCTGCGTAAATTGGTAGGGCATGCTGCGACGGCACCTTACTCAGTTGGAACCACCACAACAGGAGATGAGATGAAAGGAAGAGAGGGGAAACGCCGAGACGGCAGAGCTGCTCTTCCAGAAAAAGCAAGGAACGACAGGACTGAGGTTGATCGGAGCCGAGAGAAGAATTGAATCTCAACTGCGAAAGGGTGGTGCAGTGCGTTGGAAATTCCAGGAAATGATTTCTGGAAAGGATGGCACGGACCATGTGTGTTGATAGGGAGTAACTTACTTTGAACAAGAACACCTCAAGTGATAAGCGGTTCACTTTGTCCTGTCAACTTCGCCAGTTGCGGTGTGATACTTTAGTGCGAGATACAGGTAATTAGCGAACTACCGTATCATACAGTAGTTCACTCGCCACTTATCTTGCTCTCGCACCGCCACCGAAGTGTACTGCCCCATGATCTAAAAAGCCTTTTTCCGAGTGCCCAACCCCGGGGTGGTCCCCTGGATCTGTGTGCAGAAAGCGTCACACACCAAAGTCTTTCGGCTCGAGAAACTTGTACGAGTATGATACTGTATAAACGTTTTTCAACCTCAGGGCTGAATGCCTCTGGAGCATGGTGCCCTCTCGCATAAGACGGAAGAGGACATACTCGTAGTCCAGGCCTTAACCACAACCCCCGGTCCAGACCCCCCCAACAAAAGCACCGCGGAGAAAGCCACCTCTCCAGCGTCGCTCAGATGCTGCGAAGGCGAAAGAGCAAAATTGAATCCCCTCTTGTGTTTCTTCTTTCTTTTCCCGGTAGTTTCCTTCCCGACTATCGGCGATAGGTTACCGTACTTGAGTAGGGTTATGCAAATACTCCAGTTAATTGGGATAATTGATTGATCCGATACCCTACCATACCCAATCGCACTGTACTGTCGTAATAGGGGTAATTCCGGAAAACCCCCAACATTGGAATCTTAGAAACCATGGTACTTGTATTGGTCCACCAGTCTTTCCGTCCTTCGGGGCTCGGGTAGAGCGGTGGCGGGACTGGTCGATGTGGTTCGGGCCGGATTGAGGAAGGAACGGAAGGAGGCTACTGGTATGGTATCGTATCGCGTTATGGAAACCCTTCGATGCATCTCTTTCGAGATCTCGGGATCTTGGTGTCAGGAAAAAAGTGATTGCGACGGACTAGGAGAGGAAAAGGTGTGACTCCACCATAAATAGATTGGATGGCGCCACAAGCGAGATCATTTGTGGCAACAAGAAACAAGTGCGGTAAATTTATTACTCTAGCACTACGGTATTCAAACTCTATCAACTAATGAACTCAGCCACGATCTGACTTTACAACTTTCATTTGCGTCATGCTTCGGTCCATTGTGCACAGCAAATTTACAAGTACGAGCACGTGCTGCTAACACCCTGCTTGCATCTATAAGAACCGGAATACTGTAATTGAACCTCGAACTAGGACGTTGGAGCTGGCTCTCCTAATAAGGTCTACGAGTACTATATTTTTCTTTGTATTTGTAGCATCGGAGGGCTGAAAACTGATTATTTCGGGGGTGGCTCCCCCTAGAGAGGGGAATTCTGGACGCCCCAGTGTGAGGTTCAATTTTTCCGGTTCTTACGATAATGTACTTTGCTGGATAAGAAACAATGCTCTCTCATCCGCTCTTCTGCATTGTAGATTACTAGCGCAGTACATATTTAGCCCTCACTCTCTTTGGAAGGACTTCATCTGCCGAAAAGGTCCGCCATTGAGCCTCCGATCCAAACTTCTTGAGGGGGAAACGAGGATGTGGCAGGTGTTTGAGCGATCCGCCGGATGCGAAGCTGGCGATGAGCCAAATTCCTCCCAGGTTTATGGCTGACTCAGAGGCCGGAGGAAGTGGCGTGTTTGTTAGATATAAAAATAAAATCATCAACACTCGGATATGGCTTGGATATGGGATCAAAGATCTCGAACAAACCAGAGAGCCACCGCAGGGGCTATGCAGCTGGCATTTGGCTAATGTAGCCTATCTAGTATGATATTTGGATCTGGTGTTAGGATTTCTGGTGGGGATGCGAATTGGCGCAATTCATCTTTTGGGTAAGGGCTTTAGGTTAGAGCTCTAACCCAGGATATATTGTACTTGCCAATTCCGAAAGTATCTGGAAATCCCGTCATTTTTCTAAGCCTAAACAGTGCCGTGATTTTCAGATACATTTAGAATTGCGAGCAATCCGTTGAACAGATGCTATACTATTCCAATATCTTGGAAAATGTTGTGAACTACCGCTGATAGGGATCTGGACACTAGCCGGGTGTCGTACTAGTGAGAGGGAAGTGGGGCGGATAAGTGAAAGCTTGGTGGCTCCAATCAGATCAGTCTGTCTTCCAGATTCCGAATTTTCTGTTTGATAGTAATTCGATATGAGTACAGTAAGCTTGACTCATGATACCCTACGTGTTAACAGATTCCCCATATGCTTCCCTGATAATACAGTTAAGCACTTGTGTACGCATCAGCCCTGAGCTTGAAGCATAGGCGATCCACGAACTTAGAAGGCTCTTAGATGTTATCACACATAGGCTGCGAATAAACCCTCCGGATCAGTATATCTTCTTGAGGCTCGGGGTTCCATTGATAGTAACTGAAGAAATTATGTAAAAGTGCCTAGTTCCCTGAGTGGACAGGGCATTGAGCGCAGAGCGTTTATGAGATATTTGTTTCTCAATACCGGGGCATTTGGATGACTCGAGAAAATTCTCCGGTACTGTACCTAGCCCGCAACCACTAGTACAGTCAGCGAATACTGATGCTGAAAAGGGAGAAGGAACTTTGAGAGGATCTAAAATAGCGGCGCCAACTTGCATTCAGCTCCTTTGATCTCTGAGTGACCCTATGTGCCCCGCATAAGCCACAGCCAAACCATCTCCACATCGCTCCAGCGGCTTGGGACTGTGGTATCATCCAATAACAACAAAGGATACCGAGCAAAAAATACTGCTTGCGTACACGGGTTTTCTCAGCTGAGCTCTTTCGAAAAAAATAAAAATAAGCGGGCCCCAGCTAACTCTGTGGGAAAAACTATGATACAAAGAGAGCTCAAATGGTGTTATATTAGGGTTATGGTTTCCCTCTCCTGAATGTGGCGGCGCACCCCCCCATTTCGAGGGTATAGTGGTGCGGCTAAACAATGATAAATCTCCACAATGCTATCCCTAATGTGGCTGCAAACTTAGGGCTTACTGTAATTACCGACACCCTTCTCGCTTCGCCCCTATTACAGGTTAAGCTTTGCTCATCTACCAAGCCGTCACTCATGTCTCAGTGATGCTCGTCTGCGCTCCGCAATTCTAACCAACGGTCAAGCTTAAATGGAGTCAGGTTTTCATAATTGCATGTCGCTTCTTCAAGCATAATTGTGGGGGAAAGCGTGTTCTATTTGTTCAGCCGCATGAGCAGGGGTGTGGGTGCTCGTAGGGCTTGCACCTGCGTTGAAGTGCAATCAGGGAATGGGTAGTAAAGGTGCAAGCAGATGCAAAATTGGAGACTGGAGACTGTACTGTACCACTAGGGGTACAGTGATCGAGGTATTGTGGCATAGTAAGGTGATGAGGCGCGTTTGCATTACTGTAATAGGTGGTGCTATGAATACCGTAAGAGGGTGGAGTGAGACGCCTGGAGTAGGGAATTCTCCTGTCTGCTTTGCTGAATGCTCTTGAGCGCGATATTCCGCTTTCCCGATTCTCGGGTGTAGTGGTGCACTGGTAATGCCTTAGGGCGGAAGGTGAGAAGTTTATCCATCGCGCAACACCTTGCAGGCAACAACCCTCAATGCCTTTCCCAGACAATAACAAACTCCTACCGTGTTTATAATCTAATGTCTGACTAGCAGCAGAGGTAAACTATCATATAATAGGTTTTGTTGAGTGGATTGACAAAATTGCGAACCCTAGTTAATGAGATCTATAGGGTTTAGCTCGCTCAAGCATACCGCATCAGGCGAACTCTATTCCTACTCGAGATGTTTTGTCTCTGAATGCGGAGATTAGAGGCCTGATGGAGAATACCGGTAGATTACCGTATCCGAATTTTTACAGTACCGGTAGTACTGCCGTTTTGGTACTCGAGCACGGTACGGGTACGGTGCTGGACTCCAATCGAAAGTAAAACATGCAGATCGCAATGAGATGCGCTGGTACCCAGGTACCGGACTCGAGCATGGAGCTCGGGTGCTCATAGTAGCACGGAATATTATCGCACACGAACTGTGCTTCCGAATTCTTATTTGAGAGCCAATATTGTAGGGTACGGTATCATACTAGAGGAGCTCGGTGCCTCCAGGCCGGAAAGGAGCACTTTAGTCGGGAGGATCTCGGAACTTTACCCGAGTACTCAAGTATGATACCGTACAGTATTTTTGCGCCATATTTATTCTACCCCTTGTGGGTTAGCAGATGGATAATATTTTACTATTTTACTAATCGAGGGTTATTGGGCAAACCATAGGACAGGATACGTTAGTCGGAAGAAACGCTAAGGAATGATGACTTAAAGAGAGCCACTGATCAAAGATACTATTGGCTGGATTGTGAGCGATTCTGCGGTCATCCGCTTAATATTTGCTCCAAAAAATAATTATCGGTTCATGATGGACCACTCAAAGGTTTTGTCGCTAAAAGGAATGATCTAACTAAAAAATAAAATAAATAAAGCTGTCCTTAAGTTTTAAACCCTCTAAGGGAGAGGGATACGGTTGTGGAAAGACAGAAGTGGTTATATCGAGACACATACGATATAAATCCGGAGCCCATGTCTTGTTCGCTACAGGAGTCTCTACCTCTCCACAACGTTCTATCTCAGGATGAAGGAAAGCGGGAACAGTGAGAGTTCTCTGAAGTAACTAACTTGCGGTCCATGCAACCCGCGTGCAACGCATTTCAAATGTCGGTTGCCTTCTGTGATTGTTACGTTCGTCCTGAGCTGGGGCCTCTAGGGCGAGATAAAACCTAGAGAACTGCTCGTCCCACCGTCAAGCGCCTGGGACAACAAAGTGCTATCAGCATGCCCTCGTGGTCTAACGGTTAGAGAGATAGGTACTGGTTTTGTACCGTATGGCGAGGGGCATCCAGCCGGAGTATCATACTTTGCAGAGAAAGTGTTTCACAACTTAAACCCCCCGGGGGGGTTTTCTGCAAGCCCTCCAATAAGAACTACGGCACTATTAGATGATAGAGTGGATTCTATACAAATAAATAGAGAGAAAATATGAGTGTGGTATCTCAATTTTTCATGGAGATATTAGGTTTACAGTAGACGTAAGTCAAACTTTTGGTATGGTAAGTTAGCGGGAGGGGAATATTCAGGACATTACTGTTAATTTCCTTGGCAAAAACCGTCAATGGTATATGTCAAGTTATTAGCTTGCAGCATGTTTTAACGTCAGGATTAGCAAATCCGTATATTATTATAGAGTTAGAATGAATACGGTACCGTATCCACCTGTGTGGGCTACAACGCCCCTAAATGGCAAGCTTGGGGGATTCGAAAAAATAGTAGCCCTGGCGAACCATCCCTTCAATCTCTTGATTTGCAATATAGTAGTTGCTTGGGAAAATTCCGCTGTCTGTTCTCTGGTCCTTCCAGTGCTCGCGGTTAGGGTTTGCCACCGGCCCATTCGAGTCGAACCAGACCATGGACCCGAGCTGGCTTAGCTCATGAGCGGACAGGCCCGTACTGCTCGAGATTAACCATAAGGTTCGAGCCTGCCATCATAGGCTTGGGGGATAGGACTCGGGATGACTTGAGTCTGGAGTTGTTAGTAGACACAGTATATCGTTTGCTTTTCAAGGCTGAAGGCGGAGCTGTACGATAGACATGGGTGGAGAATATGGCGTCCAGGCACAAAAGACAAAAAATAAAGGAAGTCATAACTCGGAAATACATATAGAACAAACAATCTTCATGAGCAGGAAATTGAAATTAAATGTAAGTTGCGCGTTCGCGGAAAATCTAATAAATCTCCTCAACTCGCAATTCCTCCTCATCTGACTTAATTTCCTAATCTTCTACTTCTAGGGGACCCGGCCTGTTACGAGATTCAATCCTGAATTTAGTCCGGCTCGAGCTTCTCGGCTCTATCCACAGTTCTGTCTTATAGGTGGATTATGTGCCTGGTACATGTTTCTGGCATCGTATCTGAAAGTGGGACGGGTTTTCTTTGCTGGTTGGGTTGGTTGGGTTGTGTAATAATAGCTGCGTTTTTAGTTACTAATAGCTGGTTATAGGTATTTTACAGAGGGGGGCAAAAATAATTTCACATTGCTAGTATTCCCAACACCTAACGTATTTTTGCCTCCCGCTGTATGTGCTCGTACTCATGAGGTGAATTAGCCGCTTATCTTTAAGTGAAGCGCAAGCGCTGCGGATCATGATCGGCGGGAGCTATCGTGGGCCGAAGAACTCTTCCCCTGTCGTTGGACATCCTG
Organism: Tuber umbilicatum; assembly: GCA_003313605.1. Lineage (NCBI taxonomy): Eukaryota > Fungi > Ascomycota > Pezizomycetes > Pezizales > Tuberaceae > Tuber > Tuber umbilicatum. The sequence continues at coordinate 32,668 of QLOI01000314.1, read as the reverse complement.
TGTGGGAGCCTGGGACAGGTGCCCGCAGCCCACTCCTTGTCCCGGCCAAGAGGTACCCGAAAAAGCATGAGGTGTATTTTGTATTGACGCTCATGTAATCGGGTACCGGTGTGGGATATCCTTCGGATATTCCCTAAGGTGGATGGTGTTCCGACCACGCTGTTCTTGTGCTGGATTAAACGCTTGCCGCTCACTCACTAGACTGAAGGGTAGGGGAGGAAACTTTGACCCCAATTGAGGGTAAGAAAAGCAGACCTGAGAAGAGGATGAGAGAGAGGGGAAAAGTAACTGAATTTTGTAGCAGAGAAAGGAATGGTAAAATGGCTGTAGGTATGCCGGTGGTTGTTCGTTGCTAGCTAAAGAAAAAGAAAAGAAACTATATGCAGAAAAATCTGCCTGCCAAGCTATCTACCAGTGAGCCTCTCTCGGTGGACGCAAGCCACCCTAAAAATGCTCCAACTCCCCTCAAAAACAACCCTAGCTCACACCGGTACTCGAGTACTGTACAAGCAAGAGTGCTATACGCGCATCATCTACAATATTTCCTTAATCCCTGTTTTCTTGTGCTTCCTTCCTGGGATATGGACCATGGATGCCTTCCTGGCGCCCGGGACGGTTGGAATTACTGAACCGTGTTTGTGGTATGCGAGCTTTTAGGTCCCGCATCAGCTCAGAGTTTGTATGGAGTTCGCGGTTTTAGTTTCCGATATCTGGGGGTGGGTTGGGCCACTTCCAGAGTTTCTCGTCGGCCGCTGACGGGAAGGTTGTTGAGGGATGGATTGGTTGATCCTCCGCGGTAACGGTAGTGAGCGCAGAATTTCCTCGAGTATTGGAGCGCCCAAATACACGACCCGCCTACGGTAATTACATGATCCCCACTAATTACCCTGTACGCCTGGATTACTAATATTCAACCAATCGGTACCGGATGTGTATGAGTACTTTACCGTATTTGGATGGAGTTTGGGTGTTCTGCGGTTTGCACCGCTACGCACAGTAGGATCGGCGGTAATCCGATTCTCGTACAAGAAGGTGCAGCCGCTAGATATATCCGTCACGTGGGGTTTGGATATGGTGAATCTACTCGAGTACAGTGGGAAGTGCGGCGGGTAAGCCCGGGCGCTCAGAAATATGCAGGGTGTCAAACTGGGGTTGTCGGCTGGAGAGGGCCAGGCGGCGGGGGGAGAGCCAGCTAGTTTCTCACAGTCTATGTTTTGCTCCCTTGGCGTTGTTGGTATTCCGCTTCGTTGGGCCGGCTAATGCGGGGACGGTTTCTTGAAGTGTCAGCTCGAAACTGATACCCTCAACTAGAGCTTTTGAAATACTGTGGAATTTCCTAACGATCACCACTTTTTGGCGTTTGGATGGTCACATGAATTATTTTTTAGCTCTGCTCATTGGCACTAGCCCAAATATGTTTTGAGCTTCGATCAGTTTAGGAGACTCATTCCATTCATTCATAAAATCCAAGACCAAATAAAACATCCTCGAGTGAGAGAGCGTGACTAAAACCAACTCAAAGCATCGGAAACTGCTCAAGAAACACGAGTTCGGCATAAATCAATCCTTCAGAACAGCGAACATCATTTAGAGAGTGAAAAAAAAGAGCGTGAAGGCCTTCTCCTAACCAGTTGAAAAACGAAAACAAGTATTGGAAGACAATCCCCCATCTTCATCCCCGAGATCTCAATCAAGTCTTGGGGATAAAGGAAAATAACGCAATGACATGTCTTAACCACCACAGGGGCCCTGGTGGTTCTTGCAGGTAGTTTTGACCCCATAATTACAGCATTTGCCACCAGTACCGCACTGGTACACGTTATCCTCGCACGGTTTCCCATTCTGGCATGAAGTCACGGCGGCGCAGTACCCGCAGTACTTCCCGGGGCTCCAGGAGGTGCTGCACTTGCAGCCGTCATAGACGCAAGCACGCTTTTCGAGATCGGTGGTGTCAGGTTCGGCAAAGGGATTGGCGAGTGCCGCGGCGTGGGTAAGAGTAAGGAATAGGGCGAGAACCGGAAGGGGCTTTAGAAGCACTGAGGGGTTTTAGTTAGGGTCTGTCTGACGGGCGAAGGGGTAGGTGAGAAGGGGGAGAGGGGGAGGAGATTACTGGTGATTTTGGTTTTGAGGGTTTTGCGCTTGTAGTGATTGGATTAGTTTCTGTTTCTAAGTGATAGTGAGTGAGGGAGAATACCTACTTTGAGTTGTGTTTGCTATGAAGTTCTGGATCAGATCGGGGCAGTGAGGGACCGATGGCGAAGGAAGGATGTGGGAGAATAGGGTCGGTATTTATGCTTTTCTCTTCGCATTGAAGGGATGAGCCCATTTGGTGGCTTCGGTTCTAGTGAGTTAGAAAAACTAGTTGGTGGGGCCACTTTGAGGGAGTAGCGGGCTCTCGATACTACGGCGATTACTATAGATAAGCTCGGAAGGCCCCTCAGCACGGCAGCTAGAAGCACCCCGAGAACTTCCAATCATCTTAATCTCGTCTGGAGCACCCAGTGCATGGTATGGAGGTGTGTCTCGTATTCATTAATGCGAGTTGAATAACTATATTCGCGCAATCGAATCAGCTTATCCGACTTCCCCGCAGAGTTGGTATTAGCAGCCAACCATAAACCAAATAAAGGAGCATTAAGCATTGGTACATGGATTTTTCTGTGCCCCCCCCGTTCTTCGTCGAGGTCTTGTAGATTTTATATTGCTTCTTTGCTTGGCAATCGAGGCTTTTCTTCTTTGTAATACCTCTTGTATCTTTCTTTAGTGATTTGTTAATGGGGGCGCCTGGGAATGCTGGCGTTGTAAGTGGAAAGCTCGGGAAAGTTAGATTGTTTGTTTATGAATAGGTGGTTGATAACCACGTCGACATTGCTATCCCGATGCCTACATACCGAATGATCCATCTTCAGACTATTTGCGCAATTACTTCTACTAAGTGCTACCTCATATTCCTGTGATCATGGGGTAGGTCCCTTGTCTGGAGGTGTATTTTTGTTGTGCCTGGGCGTCGACATAGAGCCAACGAAATTAGAAAACTCTGGACAAGATATTACGAGTGAGTAACCATGAAGTAACTGGTCAGGTGAAAGGTTCACTGAACACAAGGCTGTAACAGGGCAGCAAGAATATCCTGTCCGGAGGGGGTTTTTTTTTTTCAAGTAGCAAGGGTACGGGAGATCTTGACTACCCTGTAGGAATCCAAGGTGGGCATTTCAGGATGGGAGTTGTATGTTTGTTGGGCACACCTATAGCTGCTAGCTTGAGGGGTCCCCGTGGGACTATCATATATTATTCTCAATAAATTACTAGAAGTGTTTGCAGGCTAAATCTGATAAACCATGCAGAGCATCCGATTATGGTAGGCAGGTCGGCCAGTGCTGCGATGGTGATATCGCAGAGTCACTATATAGCGAGCTGATATGATGGGCTAACCCCCGATAGAACACGGGAAAGCTCTTCTTAGCATGCTGTGAACAACTGGGCGCTGTCGCGGTCCGGCCTCTAATCCGCATTTGTGGACGAGCCCACGGGGGGCACGAATTAGCTGACGCAATTCAGGAATTGATATATGTACTTCTGCAGAAGCTGGTTTTCTCGTAATTTGTGGTAAGTGAAGTAGCTGAGTGAGGCGGGGGATCTCTGAAGCGGAATGAGCAAATTTATTAGCTTTGAAGAACTGTGTATTGTTGGAGACCTGGAGTGTAGTTCTTATACGAGGTGCGGTTTAGTGGTGTGGGTTGGGGTATTTTGACTTTGGAATCCGACACCGATGGTGCTCTACTAGAGATATTATTCCTAATCGGATTGAAAGGCCCGAACACCTGTGGATGATGCAGCCAAAAACCGCCGGGGGGAGTGACTTTGATAACGAAGTCCATCACCTCTTACAAAACCATAGAGCTAGGTTCCTGGGAAATTAAGGCACTGAAGATCACTATCACCTTGGATTCTTGTAAACACTCTTGTCCCTTTAATATCTTAGGCGTACCAACGCTTTTTTTTGGGGGGGATACGAGTTATTATTCCCACGAGCATACTTTTGTCATTATATGACAATCGTGAGGGGGCCGGCTCAGCCCAGTCGATGCTCCTGCTTATTCGAGTGCAATACTTGTTGAACAGTAAGATCTCGTGTTGTTCGCCATCTCCGTAATACCTCTGATCTCGAGAATTGGGGAAAAAGCCTGTTGGGGAGAACTAGCACTTTCCTGAGACGGTATAGCCTGAGCTTTCTGGACCCGTTGGATCTCGTCAATTGTTGCCTAGAATTATATCAGCCTGTGAAACTATCGTGGGATGATGTGGTGACTTCCGTTGATAATATGATAGCAAGTCCCAAGAGATCTTAAAGTAATTGCTCAATCCAGGTTAATTGAGTATTATAACTTGGGACGCAAGTGCTAGGGGTGGTGGTTTCGGACAAGAGAAGGCATATTTTGTAGGTTAACCTGACTTAACTGTTCACTAACTTTGTCGGAGCACTTACATGTATGATAATCAGAGCTATTGAATTTAGAATCCAAACTTTGACTAACACCACAAGATAGTAATAATGAATAACTTATCCTACGATAAAGTTGCCGTGTTGGCTTTGTCTCACAATCTGAAGCTCGGGGAATACAGCATGGAGGGGGAGATCCGTGCATGCAGCGGCTTAAACGGTTTTCAGCTCCTTTCCGGTGGCGTTATGATGGAATAGTGGACTTGGATAAGGTGCACAACGGCTCGTTGTCCGCGGATGAATTTCTATTGATTCCTTTGGTCTAGAGGCACCTTGACCTCGTATCGCGGGGAACATCTGTCAGCCTACTGCCACCGTTCACTCTGAAGTCTGCCAGCAGATCTGTAAGGTCTCACCTTGGGGGTAACTTTACAGTAAAGCCCTTTAAATCCACCATCGGCCTGGGACCCCCCACCTCACCCCCGATTAGAGACAAAACGCTCCGGGAAAGAATGCGGTGGTATTACCAGTATAGAGTAAGATTGGGGGGACGGAGCTTGCTGGGTCTCAGTAACTGGTATTCGTTATTTTGTTTAACTTACTCTGCAAGCTTATTGTGGTTTAGGAAGTGATATCTGTTGAGATATCCGACGGTTGATTTTAAGAGTTTTTACCATACTCGAGTGTCAGGTTCTTTTATCCGTTTCCTCCGCATATCTCACCTTGACAACTGTCCCACTTTCCTGTGAGCAAATGGCTGTTGGTTACTGTACGTGGTCGGCGAATTCTAGATTAACCGATGAATGGAATTGACTGCGGGCGGCCCTGTCCGGGGAAATCAAAGCTTATTTTAAGACATCAAGCCTGAGGATAAGCCAGACTATGCGGGATCTCTTGAAGATGGAGGGTATCGTAAAAACTCTCGGGGTTTTCTCTATTCTAATGTCCAGAGCTAGAGGCAAAGCGCTTGAGAAGGATTAGTGTTTTCCTGACGCCAAGGTACTAGAGTGTGATCTAGCCTGAGCCCGGTGAATGTGTTGGATCTCGTTAACTGATTTTCGCAATTCTGCGAACTCCCTAAACTAAGCCTACCGTCGGCTGATGCGGTGATTTCAACTGGGTGAATCTCAAAAGAAGTCTGATGTGTTACTGAGTGGAGTAAATTTACTGTTACTCGGGGAATGTGCTGTGGTCGCTTGAGCTCTTGGCTGGTTCGTTGGGATTATGGTTGTGTAACGCGGATTATGCAGATAATAGGCTAGTTACACTACCTTAATTTTTTTGAAGGGAAAAAGTCTGTCCAACTCTTGGCGCAGTGGCTGAGCGGTCTCGAGGGCGCTTGGGCCAACCAGAGGCGGTGCATGTACAAGGGTCTGGCATCAAAACGTGGTACGGAGCCGGGGTGCTAAGGTCGATTTTGGTTAGAATTACCAGGGTGGTACTTGTAAAATACAGTATGGAACAACCAACTTGCCCGGAGAAGCAGTCTTCTTTTCATAGATATAATATTAAATTGGGGGCTGTACCCTCAACCACCAATTATATTTCTTAGAAGTTGACTGAGGCGAGAGGGAATATATCCTTCGTTGGTTATGTTTCTTGGGTGTACCACTGATATTATACCATTCTGAAATTCTAATTATGCACCGAGCTGCTTTCTATTGCTTGACCCTTGTAATAGCGGCGGTAGCGGGCTTAGGCTAGAACTGCATTGCGCCTATGAGAGAACTGAAAATAGGTATTCGTGGTACTGACAAGTCAGTTAGCTGCGGTGTGTGGGTACAATAGGTGCTGAGGAGACTCTTCACCGAGAAGGAAAATATCGCAAACTTCACTATGATCAGCCTGGCGCTCGATAAAGAATTCTAACGGTATTTTACTTCAATACGAGCTGCTGTCCAACCCGCTCCCTTGAGCCCGGAATCATCGCCGGTCTGGGGATCAGGCCTCAATAATTTGTTCGAAGAAATAGTTTTCAGCCGCCCGCTTTACCAGTGCGAGTGTCATGGATCGGGGGCCACGGGGGTATCCAAGGGAAAATCGCTGAGTTGCAGAGACCGGAACCATGGAGGACATTCTTTCTTGAGAAATGCAAAGGGAATTTAAGAGCCCAGTATTTTTCCGCATTTGACGGGCTTGAAATGTTAAAGACATCCTTTTCGGTAGAGCCCTCATGCAACTAGGGTCCTTGTATGTTTAAATACAAGTATTATTGGCTACGTTTAGGCTTTATGCTTGGAGTGATTAAAAAAGAAAAAAACGAGACATCGTTGACTGTGTCACACTTGCGCTGGCGACCCCGTATGGTTGCCTGTTTGTACCCGAGTATAACGGGCTGCTATTACATATAGTACAGGCCAAAAATTGGCCTGCCCGAATATCGGTGGTATGAGACAAAAGTCCATCAGATTTTTATCAACGTTAAGCAATTACGAGTAGTTCCGGGATATTGGGGGGCTCTCTGAATTTTCGGGGCATTGTAAAGTCTGGGGTTCGGAGGATTATCGGGGTCTATATTTATTTCTCGGATCATAAAATGGCATCGGAATACTTGGTGGCTTACGGAGACCTCTCGAAAAAACCTTGAAAGTTTGATTTGGTATCAAGCTCCACGGGACTTTATATGGAAGCATGTGAAGCTAAGGAAGAGTCCAATGTCGTTTTGGCATCATTCTTATCACCTATGTACGCGGAATAAGAAATATCTGTTGGGCTCTTCACTGGTTTCAGATTCACAACCGGACTACAAAATCTTAGTGTTCTAGATCATGTACAGCGAACAGATATGAGCTTGGTAGAATGATCTAATTAGAAGAGAGAAAAATAGTATTTGTAATGTTGGTAGCCTGAGCTTCGCTCATCCTTAAACAAAAAATACTGTCAGATGAGATAGGGTTGAGCATGTTCCAACATACACAATGTTAAACGATCTCTCATTTGCTATAGGAGTCTCTTGGTTTCTAGGTAAACCCAATAGCCAGTAATACCGAAGGCTCCAACTTCATCGTTTTTACGCTCGCCTATGTATACTTGCTCATTCTAGTGTAAAAACCATTGTTGTGTAAAAATCGAATAGGATTTGCAAAACGTCAGTGCCTCCAACTCCCGCGGGAAATCCGGATTTTCCACGTTGAATCTCCAAAGGAATGCCGCCGCTTCTCATGGAACGGCAGGCTTTTATGGTGTAGGGCCTCGGGCACCTTGAGAGCCGAAGCCTTCGTGTAAGAAAGGTTGCAGCACAACATTCGCAGTAGCTATGATTGCTTTAAACACTAGAATAAACTTCAGGTTTGATTTCACGATTTCTTATCTCAGCCTCGGGGGAAACTCAATTTGGTCGCTTAATCTTGGCGTATCTCGGCTGCGAAAGCAATTGCCTGGTTTTCTTGAAAAACTATCATACATTTGGCTCATCGGTAGCCCATGTCCACAACTAAGATCCGTTGGTATGATACCGGATCACTCAAGGAATGGTTACTTCAGGATAAAATAGAGTTCAAAGTACATCAACAACTGCGGAGGAAGAGTTTCGGGAACGAAGTCTCTGAATATATAAGCGCATATTAGTTGCGATAAGATCAACAACGCCCGGAAGGCCTTTGCTAGGGTCCAATTTCGTGATTTGACTGATATGCTCTCTCGCGGGATACAGAGGCTGGTTTCTGGGCGCCAGAAAAATTTGCGATTTCATCATGAAGAAGCAGAGGTTTTTGTAGGCTTAACATATCCACAGCTCCTTGGATGAATTCCTTAGATTGTGATAATAAATCTTAACCCCCCCTTGCACAAATGTTTATTAAGTCCATTGAACCCGCATTTATTAGTGCCCTAGAACAACTGGCAGGTAAAGGAAACAGACCAATAGGGGGTTTCGCACCGGCGGTTTAGCGCGGTTCGAAGGGCCGGTTCGCAATTCATGAACTTTGAACTGGAAAAGTAAACTATGGTATAATACTAGCACCGGTTCTGGAGGTGGTACCTAGGATGGTTTGATAGTTCAGATACTGTAGGTGGCCCTGGTACATAGGGTACAGTGCGGTGCGCAGTTTACTTGAACAAAAAAAGAATTAGTCACTACCCACTAGTAAATTTTATTGGTGCAAAAGAGCATTCTCCTCGCAACAAATAAAGGCACTAATATGTTTACCCTTTTCCTTTTTCAGGCTGACTCAAGAATTAACTCTTGCCTGCAAAATATGCAAGATAAGTAGTACCGGTATCGGGAATCAGTACTAGGAGGCCTCACACCATATTGCAATGAACTTGTTTGAACCGCAGAACGTATACCGGACCTGAACCACCGGTGTGAAACCCCGTAATGAGTGAAAGCCGTGAATCACTTTCTTCCACTTCCTCGTACTCGTAGGGGTGGTGAGGCATTCTCGAATCTTGTTTAGCCGATCATCCTTCCCCACTCACATGAGGCTTGGCACCCAATCGACAAGTCTTGATCCCACCCTTTTCCTCTCCTGAACAGAAGGAGCTAAAGGAATGAAAGGAAGAAAACAGAGCACTGGCATCCAAGGGAATCAAAATCGAAATCGAGATGTATATCCACAGTTTATACGTCCACCCAGTAAAGTCGCTTCGTCCGATTTCTGTGCAATCCGCGAAGATGACCGCCATAGGACCAGAACACGATCGGGTATTTCTGCTACAGAAGCAGGACGGGGACGCCTACAAGCTCATGCAAATTGCGCACTTCCCACAATTATCCCTATTTCATACTTTCTTCGGCAGTGAGGGCGAAAACGTGCTGATAGTCAGGTACTCTCCGCCTAAAGAAGAGAGCAGGGAATTGCGTATTCCCCTCCAGCCGGATACGTTCGGACTTATAACTAGGGAGATTGTGATGCATAGTTCAGCTTGCTTGGGGTACGATATGGGGGATGGGTTTTCGGAGTTTTTTTCCGCCTGTCTTGGGTTTCCGACGAGACTGGTGTATCTGGGTTCATCTCGCCGCCCGGTTGTAGGAAACGTTGCGCCCATGGAGCAACTAGGTACGGGCACTAACTCCGTACTGGGGACCCAGACCCAGACACCACAAAGGAAGAAGGTTGAAATCTCATTTGCTGATTGCGCGCCAATAATGATCACGAATATGGCCTCCCTCAGATGTGTGGATGGTATGATTGGGGAGGAAATGGATGTTACTAAATTTCGTCCGAACATGGTGATTGCGGGTGAGGATGGAGAGGAAGTGGCTCGGTGGGAGGAAGATTTTTGGGGAGAGCTCCTCGTCAATGGTGACAAAAGGATTAGCTTGACAGGGAATTGTGCGAGATGTACAAGCATTAATGTTCGTTGATACTCTCTTTGTTATCTCAAAAGCACTCTGCTCATACGAAATTAAGTAGGTTGATTATGCTACCGGCGGGCGAGTCCCTGCGGACAAACAACCTCTGAAAAAGTTGATGCGAGACAGGAGAGTCGATTCGGGGATGAAGTACAGCCCGGTATTCGGACGATACGGGATATTCCCAGGTAAACGCCACTTACTTCCAATAGGTTCGTTGATACACGGCTCACTAAGCCGGCAGATATTCCTACCTCTGGCATTTACATAAATGTGGGAGAGAAAGTCGTGGTATCAAAAAGAAATTCTGCGAGATCGGAACTATGTATGACCACCGCGCTAATTGATGAATAGTTACCTTGTGCTGACAAGAGATAGACTGGCCTGGGCTCACAACAGGGACAAAGGGGGTATGATGCTGTGCATAACTCTAGGAGCAGGTAATGGTTGACCGTTTGTTGTTTGGAACTGGGCCAATATTATTGTTATTGGGGGGGGGGGGGGGGG
>QLOI01000314.1:0-22418 GCA_003313605.1 Tuber umbilicatum | reverse complement strand
GGCGGCGTTGTAGTAGCTCCGGATCTTTATTTGTGTTGAACTACTCATGGGGGGTACTTTTGGGGGAGATGTTAGTGCGAAAAAAGGAACATATACAAGCGATTCATCTTTGAATGTCCACGTTTTGTGAGAAACTTTATCTGATGACTGTGCACTCGGGGTCATATTTCACTACTCATTAGCTTTCAACAATAGAGGGTCATCCATCCCGGGACTACCCTCAGTTCATGTGACCCTCGCGTCCATCAAGGAGGGACTGGCCACACTCCAGAACCACGGTCGATCCTCCCCACGCACTCCCCAGGTTATAAAATAGGCCAGATTTAGCAACTGCCTTGTGCTAGAAATGTGCTTGATTCGTTAACCTACGTGATGTAGTACTCGGCGAGTCGATGGTTTGGGATCGATTGTGGAATTAGAACTATCAGCTTAGTCACTTACTTACTACCACCCCCCCCCAGACGCCAGAAACCTTATTCCGTCATCCACTTGTAGCGTCATGGGTGACTTACACTTTCGGCTGCGTGGTTAATCAGCAACTATACCCCTGGGGTAGCTTTGCTTAGTAATCTAGGTATGACTTAAGCAACTGTACTATAGGGTTAACCGTGCTTGGTTGTCCTAGCATTGTATAAGCCTGAGCAACTGTACCAAAGAGGTGGAATTGCTTAGTAATTTGTAAATGGAAATGGCTAAGGTGCACTCCTGGTGTAGGCTTCCATGGGAATTCGGGCATGGTAAAATTAACTATTCACTTGGGGTAGCATCACCCTGCAAGTGATGAAAAATCCTGTTCTCAATGCACACTGGCATGTGGTATAGCCTTACTTTGTAATCTAGGGATCATCATGTACCTCTGTAAAAGTGTTCATGAAACTACTGTTTTTCTCTAAAATTTACTATGTTTGATTAAACCTTACAACTGGAATTTCTCTAAGTAATTTTTGCCACCTGTATAGTTAATTTTTTCCTCAATGTAGCTTTTAGTTGACACCATTTATTAGTTTAATTTACACTGTCGGACTAAGCTATTAGTTTCTGAATTTGAGAATACAGGTTGCCATACCAATTTTGTACATAAAATAATCATTTTTGGCGATGTTAAAATCTTAACTCTCCATAACTTTTCTAATTTTTCTTCAAATTTATTAAATGTTGGGCAGTTATAAGGTAAGGTTATTTTAACTGTCTACTAGAAGTCTGGTTATATAATTCTTTGTGGTTCTTAATCTACTGACACTGAAAAACTAATCCTTTTAGTATAAAGAACTTATTTAACTAAGAATTTTGTTGTGGTATGTTATAAGTAAGCATACTACAGGAGTAGTATTGCTAAGTAATGCAAGTGAGGGTAGATCTATATAATTCTCAAGAATCATGGTTCACAATTGGTATCAGGGTAATAGGTGCAGAGAAGTTTACCTGGGAGGGTAGCATTATTCAGAATAAAAAGCAAGTATAATAGTAATTAAAGTTGGTATCAGGGAGAGTATCACGGGGGAAACCTAAATTAGTGAATAATATTACCCAGCATACTATGAGGTTACTCCACCTTCAATTTGGTTATCTGGCTATGATATAAGCAAGTGTATTGTAAGTCAGAGGGGGGGGTTTCCGCCAGGTGGGGTTTCCGTATTGTCCGCGCCACTCGGGTAAGGCAACCAACCCCCTCAATATATTTTCACACCACGTATTCAATTCCAACGTGTTTTCTTTTCTCTCCTCAATTCGGTTATCCCCATAACCATGGTTCGCACATACAGTGAAAATGACTTGCGCAATTCTTGTGCACAAGTGCTACGAACAGGTCAAGTCAAAGCTGCCTCTGATCAATCGGCAGTACCCTATACTACACTCTGTGACCGCCTCAGTGGTGCCCTGCCTCACATGTTTGCCCACCAAGGTCAACAACGGCTCTCTGTTGTTCAGGAGGACCACCTAGCCAATTGGTGTCTGCTGCAGGTCGGTTTAGGCCATCCACCAATGCATGCACAGATTAAAGCTTTAGGTCGCCGAATTGCCTCCGAGTCTGGTGATGACCAGCCACTCGGTAGAGAATGGTGCCGCTCCTTTCTCAAGCGACATTCAGGCTTAAAGACTCAGAGGGCTAGGCAAGTGGATTCTATTCGCTTGAGCTGTGCCAGGGAGGAAGTGATACGGCCTTGGTTTGATCACTTCCAGATACCTGAGATTAAGGAGATTAAGCCAGAAAACTGCTACAACAAGGACAAGGCCGGCATTATGAAAGGAAGGGGGACCAATGGCCTAGTAGTCGGAGCTAGTGACCACAAGGCTTTGCAAAAGAAACAGCAAGGGGATCGTACCTGAACATCTTTTATCGAGTGCGTGTCAGCTACAGGGAGATTCCTATCACCCCTCATTATTTTCAAGGGTCGAACAGTTCAACAACAGTGGTTTCCAGAGGAATTGAAGCACCCAGATGCCTGGAAGTTCAAGGCAACTCCCAAGGGCTGGACCAATGATGAAACCAGCCTCCACTGACTTCAAAAGATCTTCATTCCTTCTACTAAGCCAGCTAACCCACAAGATAAAAGACTTCTTATTATCGATGGTCATGGCAGCTATGTGATGGACGATTACACGTGGGCAGCGTACTCAAACAACATCCATATTATTTACCTACCTGCACATACCTTCCACGTTCTTCAGCCTTTAGATTTATCTGTTTTCTCTCCTCTTATACGTGCCTATCAGAAATACCTTGACGACATGCTTTCTCAACACCTAGATGATTTAACAGTAGCCGGCAAACGTGCCTTTCTTTCCTGTTACTGGCAGGCTAGGCAGGAAACACTAACAATGAGAACTGGGAAGGCAGGGTGGTCAGCAACAGGTCTATGGCCAGTCAACCTAGCTAAACCCCTAATGAGCCGCCTCCTTCTCACGAATTCCAACAATCCAAGAACTCCTACAACAACCGCATGCACTCCTGAGCGGGAGACACTTGAGAACCCTCTTGTGGAGGACTTCACTGCACCCCAGACACCATGGTCTATCCCCCGGAAGGGCTACGAGTTTACAGAGCAGGCTACCCGATTTGCACGGTCGGTTAACGCCACACCAGCCGAGAAGGTGTTCCTCCAGAAGGTCAGTAAGGCACTGGATGAAAACCAAGCTGAATTGGCAATCGCCAAGCGGCGGATTGAGGCATTGGAAGAAGAACTAGTTGCAGCAAAAAGGACTAAGAGGCAGAAGGTATAGGACGATCCAAATCTGAAGTTTGCAACTATTCACACTATAAGACGTGCACTAATAGAGGCTGGGAGGGTGGAGGCGGAGGATTCAGCTTTGGCGACCAATTTTGAAGAGTCCACTGGTGAAAGTTGTATGGAAATAAGTGGTTCTGATGTAGATAATTTGAATTGAATGAAGGGAGTGGGTTGTGAGCACGGACCAATACAGTAGTTACGGAAACCCCACCTGGCGGAAACCCCCCCCTCTGACTTAGGGGTAGAATTGTTTAGTAAGATGTGAACAGAGATGACCTAAGTGTACTTCAAGGGTGGCAACAACTGTTATCACTCTTTGCTTTGCCCTGTATGCCAGCTCACATGTACTTCAAAATGCATTTGAACCAACCCTTTGCGTTACCAATCACCTAACCTCTTGCCACCCACAACACACTGCCAGCACAGCCTAGTGCTTACTTATCTGCTACTTAAGAACTCTACACCCACCACACCTCTTCAACCAGTCCTCCAACTATCTCTCTCTCTCCCAGACTCATTCGACATTCCCATCCCCCTCTCTCAAGTAACAATTCAGATACACTACCACCATCCGTTGTCTTCAAACCCCCCTTGTGGACCAGATATTCAATCCCTTCCCTCTTCACTAATCAATCTCATCGGACTATCCAGCTCTCCAGTAAACCAAACCCCTGACCTCATATAAAACTCTTAGTACCTAAACGATTACAGCTCTGCCCTCCCGCCATGCTACTAAGTACTGGGTCAACTTCTACCACACAACTGGCAGCACTGATGCACAGAATCAGCAAGAAGGGTGGTCTTAATGTGATTGACAATTGCTTTCATAACTTGCCAGCAGGGGAGAAGGCATACCTGGTGGTTGAAATCCTGACTTTGCAAGCACAGCCTGTGTTCCCAATAAGCCAAGCAATTGATAGCCCAGATAATATGCTGTAGGTCAGGCCAAGGATGACCAGTACCGCAAATGGCCTACTAGGCCAATATTGACGGAATTGGACTGGTGTACGAAAGCTTACCAGGCTTAATAGGCGCCTATGGGCCAGGTGATTTTATTTAATCATTGTATAGCATAGTGAGGTCCCAGCATTTCGACTGCTCTACTGCTTAGACAATGTGAACATCTGTATCACAAAGATGAGTACAAGAAAACACCTCATGGAGTGGTGGAAGAAGTGCAACAGCAACATTGAGCTAAATATATTGCAGTACAGCCCAGATGCGTTCATGGGGATATCCATATCTGGTGGCGAGTTTATAATAATGCCAGCACAAGCTCTCTGGTATGTAACTGCAGATCCGGAACAGTGGTCACCTGAGCCCCTGATCCTGCTACAGTAGCAATAATCTGGGAAATTTATCGAGGTGCGCTACATTACCATTACCAAAGAGTCAGAAATAAATTTTGGCTACTAGCTAACTGAAACATACAGTAGAATCACTTCCTACAACCAGGACTTGAAGGTACCAGAGGTGATAAGATAGGGTAGTGGAATTTAAAAGTTAAAGGCAGGTTTCCAGGAGCAATTGAGATGCACGGAGGTGCAGCAATTGTTGATGCACTGCAGTGACTTACGACTTGGGAGTCTCCACTGGTGCAGCTTGAACTCTGGCAGTTTTTCATCTTCAAAACTTAACCAGGCCATTTGTATAACGAGAAATTCGTAAACAGTATTCAGAACAGTCTTGATGAGAAACTGTCCAGTTTGGAGAAGGTCTTGAAGCTAGTGTACAATCATGCAGGGTTTAACTTGGAGGATATTTGTAAAAATGTCAATAGTCTTTTGCTCTCCTTGTACTTCCATTCTCTTCTCTATCTAATTATTGGGCAGTATTTTGTTCTTTCCAGCCTCATTATTTCTCTCTTCTTCTTCTTACTCTTTTGTTACTTGCTTCCTTCTACTCATACTCATGTTCTTGAGCCTGTTAAGGTTCCGGGACATTCTGTAACTCTATCTTATTGGAGAATCTTTTCTTTACATACTGTTGAGCATTTCATGAATCATAAATTGTAGTTTGATGGCAAAGAATAGTTTCAAAGTACTAGGATCTCTGGCTAGGTAGGAGATAGACTTTGCAGAATCTCCTCCACATGTGGAGCAGCCTTTTACTTCAATGGTTACTACTACTATGATTGGATCAGCTGCAAGACAGGTTCTGTACATTAGCAGGATTCTGCATTCATGGTAGTCCAAGGATACAAAGGACAAATGATTCCTTATCTAGCTGTAACGACCAGGGGGCCTGGATCTTACAGTAGACTTAGTCTTATCCCATGCCGGAGCCTGGAGGGTTACGGATAGGCTAGTCTAGTAACTCTACTAAAGGATTACCACATGGGCTAAGTAAATAGTAATGCTTAGACTGCGAACAAGAAAGGTCTACTGGGTAGGTAGGAAAAGTCTACGCGGGGGGACCGGAAGGTTTCCAAGAGTCCAGGCGAGTTACGCTACCTTAGGGAGTAAAGTTACCCTACCTTGGCAAAGTGGTTACCGAACTTTTGAATAAAAGTTACCCTATTTTGCTCGTAAAAGGTTACGCAAAGTTACGAACGAAATCATAGGATTGTTTGTTATGCGAGATTATAGACCGGGTTCGAATCTGGGCTCAATCGGGTAATCCATTGTTCAACTACGAACGGAAGAAAATCTTCTCTTGGGTGAACATAGGAATATCTGGGTCCAACACTCCCCTCTGGCACCAATGTACAGACAATGTGTTATGGGCCAACTGAAGGGTAGTTGCTGATTTACTAGTAAGAATCTTTGATGGGAGACGGCAGCGTAATACCGTATACGTTGTTACCATCCAGTTGACCGGAAGCTGTTCGCAGGATATATGAGGGGGCATGAGGCGATTTAAGGGTTACATGAAAGGTTATTCTTGAGTGCCTATGCTACTGATACTTATAAGCCTACTAAGGTAGAATGGAAGGTATACCAGAAGACGGGAAGGCCTCCGAATGAGTGGTACACCATCTACTCCCATATATTCCTGAAAGACTGTAAGGTGTCTGGAGGTTGTTAACAAACTCTAGATTGCAGTAGTCTTGTATTGGTAGCCGTGCTTAACGTCAGTGGCTGCGGGTAGTGCCCGTGCAAGCCAAAGGATTAAGTACCTCATCACAGGAGTCTGTAGACCAAGCTATTGTATCGAAGACAGTAGAAGATGATAGACTTGTAGAATGTAGTAATACCTATGAGTGGTAGTCTACAGGACTTGTATAGACGAATACGGATGGGACAGTGAGTTCGATATTAGACTAGCTTATCAGTAACCTGCTGGTTCGCCACTAACAGGACAACGATGTGAAGAGTATTCTCCTGCAGCCGAATAGATGTATCAGGATGCTGCATGAACACTTCATGCCAGATAAAGAACTAGCGGAGCTGGCTGATATTCGGAAGGGGGTTAGCCGAGGCCCACAGAAGATGGGCTTGCTCGCGATAGTGCTGAGCTGAGGAGCGATGGAGAGGAGCTGGCAATATAACTCTACTTAAGTATATGCGAGACCTCTTCTCCTAAGACGATCAACTCTATAGCCAAACGCAGGGTCAGAAATCCTCTATGGTAACACAAAACTCTGAGAGAAAACCATAACAAAAAAAAATGTAGAAAAATCAACCAACAATTTTTTATTTTTTATTTTTATTTCTAAGATCTATCAAGTCAGCTGAGTTCAATAAAAAAAACCCCATCTTAATTCAGTAAGAAATGAAAAAGTTGTTGTGGATTGAAAGTTGTGTTACTGTATCCACAGTGTGGCTTTGGTTGTTGCGTAGTTCTCATACTTTTTATGGTGAAAAATTTGAAATTGTATGGAGAAATTTAAAAAAAGGAGTATATCTGAGCATGGGGAAGAAAAATTTTAAATTTCTAGGGGGAAAAAAATTTTAAACTTTCTCAAGAGAAAAAGTTTTAAATGTTACAGTAAGAAAAGATTTAAAATGTCCTAGTAAGAAAAAATTTAAAATTTTCTTGAGAGAAAAAGTTTCTATGGATAAAATCAGGTTCAAGGGTAACACAAAAATCCTCGGCATACCACAACAAAAATAAGCGAACCAAACTTTTTTCAAAATTTCACAAATCTCTTTAGCCCACATTATTCTCTTAAGGTAATGCAAACCTGTCTTGCATCCTGCTCGCTTCGCACTCTGCCGCGACAAAAACATGGATATCGGGATCACTTTCCCCAGACTTTATCCCGCAACCATGCACCCCCTTTCCCACCAAACGTTATTTTTACTTTTTTTCTTTCACCACCGCCACTCTCTTGTGCGAACACTAACAGCTCGCTTAATATAAGCTATTATTCAAGGGTTCACTATTACTGTCTCGCTTATACTAATATGCAGATCATTTCTAAATAAGATTCCCGCCCTCCATAACTTCCATTCACCTGGTTACCATTACCCCCTTTTCTTTCCGTCCCCATACCGTCTATCCCTAGTTCACAACTCCCACTACCAGGTTTACTACAGTCTGATCTGTACTACTCCATTTACCTACCGGAAGCTGATTTTACTACTGCTACTAACCACACATTTCTTGATCGTAACTGGGTTATAATTCTTTCTTAGTTCTCATAGTTGCTATACAGTTACTTGTAGATCAAATATCAAGGGGCAATACCGAGCACATTGAATCCTTCCTCTTTCCAACCTTGGTTTCTATGAAATCCCCGTAACATACACCTACCCGATCCTCCCACACACATTCCTGTATCTCCGAGTCTACTACCTGTACTACCTCATTCTTTGGTCTCACCTTACACTGGACCCTCCTCCCGCCCCAATTGCTAGTAGTACCTAAGGTCCAACCCGGCTATTCCACCATACTGAGTAAAAATTTTCCGCAGTAGTATACATAGTTTTCTGTGAAAGAATAATGACGGGTAACTGGTACTAATGACATCTAAACCATTCCGACAGGGTTTCAGGTTTTGCTTTTATCAACCTCACCCATTGCGCGGTGCAGACGATTTTAGTACCCACTCTCCGACTTGAGAGAAACAAGTTTAAGATTCTGAGAGACAAATCATTCAGCTGGGATCGGTGAACAAAAAATGTAAAACAGACAAGGGTCATTCTCCCGCTCCACCTAGCCTTGAAGGACGAGTTAATTCCTAGTACATCAACAATGGCACGGATCTTTACCAGCGGATTTTACTAGTCTATTTGCGTATGTTCTGCAGATCAGCTTTAGTGTAGAGACAGATTTTGTCATCCCTGCTCGTGTATTCATGGGAACATGATTTGTGCTGCTGAGTATTGTGGACCTGAATTGACCGTGATCAGTATTCAACTTTATATATAAATGGCACATAGCGAATTCATAAAAAGATATTTGGCGTACCACATCTAGAGTCTGCTCGGAAATTCCCCTTTATCGGGTCCTATGTAAAAATTGTATTCAGTTCTGCCACCTTGTAACTATATACCCAGAGATCATCAGATCGAACTCATCGCAAATTCGCTTTCCAGTATTTATTGATTTGATCAATACAATGAGCCGATTCTGTTGATGATAATAACTGATTACAAGAATTCAGTCAGTCCGTCTTTGGGTGGAGACGGGACAGACAGCGGTATCTCCGTGAATGGTACGGAGAGTTGAGCACTTGGGGCCCATCAGGATATGTGCCCGAGATAGACTGCCGGAGACGGTAGGGGTCGCACCTGGAAGCCGGGCGCCGTGGACCTTATAGATGATGACGGGGCCTTACAGATGACAGCTGGGCCCTATTCATGAGGGCCGAGCCCTATAGATGACAGCGGGGCCCTATGAATAACACCCGGAGCAACGCATTTCACCAAACACTGCTAGGCCCGGCTGACCACCCTCAATACAGCCATTGTTGCGAACTTAGGACACTTTACCCTACCGTCGTGACTCACCCGGGCCCAGGCCGGGACGCCAGCGACTGTAGTCCTGCCGTGTCCGATAGGCAACCCGGCATGCTTCGGAAGAGTGATGATAATGTCCGACACCTCAGCTTTTCAGTCCGTTCCAATATTGTTGATTTTCCTGCCCCGAGTGAAAATGGAACAAGCTGTGAGGCTCCAGTACACCATATAGAGTATTACCGACATTGGCGCTTATATTGTACAGTATTATCTCCACCTAACAACGGAGATGAATTCTAGACAACAGATTACCATTTGTCTACATCGGCAGGGTCATTTTCTTGGTCCACATTAACGGTTTATAGCTATCGGCACCGGGCGCCTCAAATCTGTTAGCTGTATTGTAGATAATACTCATGATATCAGATATCGGTGGATTAAGTTGTGGGAAAAAAACAAACCCCAATCACCACCGAGTATGTATTCCGTTCTATTTGAATGTGCCCTGATGGGCCAGTCGATATTTGCAAGACAGGGTGTCATCGGCCCCAGTATTTGATAATTAATATATTATAGTACTGTGCAATCATAACTCCCCCTTCCGATATATGAGCAAATCTAAGATATTGTAAAATTTAGTAAATCGTACATCCTCCAACCTAAGGAAGCACTGCCGGTTATACCTTCAAAAGATTGTATCAGGACTTACATTTAGAAAATATTTCCTAGTTATGCGGTGCATTCTTGGAGACCGTATGAGGAGCAGTATAAATAGGTCGTGTGGACTTAATATTATAGGCTGTTTCTCACTGTTAAGCGGTAGGGTTAGTCCTACCATGTGCGTAGCAAGAGTGCCGGCACAGTGCCATACCGCAGAATTAACGTACCAGACGTGAAAGTAGTTCCCCCAGGGGCAGACTTTTCTTGTTCCCCCAGGGGAACACTTTCCTCGTTCCCCAGGGGGAACACCTGCGGGAACACTTTTCTCATTCCCGCAGGGGAACCGATAACTCTCTCCCCCAGGGGAATGCTTTTCTCGTTCCGCCGGGGGAACACCTACGGGAACACTTTTCTTGTTCCCCCAGGGGAACCGATATCTCGCTCCCGCAGGGGAACCCTTTTGTCGTTCCCCCAGGGGAACCCTTTTGTCGTTCCCCCAGGGGAAAGGGGAACCCTTTTGTCGTTCCCCCAGGGGAACCCTTTTGTCGTTCCCCCAGGGGAACCCTTTTGTCGTTCCCCCAGGGGAACCCTTTTGTCGTTCCCCCAGGGGAACCCTTTTGTCGTTCCCCTGGGGGAACACCTGCGGGAACACTTTTCTTGTTCCCCCAGTGGAACCGATATCTCGCTCCCCCAGGGGAACACTTTGCTCATTCCCCCAGGGGTTAGGGTTAGGAGTTAAGTGAATTAATTAGAGACAGGACCCGAATAACAAAGACCCAAGCCACAGCCAGAACGAGACACCCAAGAAGAACAGTACCCGCTATCAGAAGCCCAGAGGGACTACAACTACAAAGAGAGGTAGCAGCAACTAAAGCAGAGCAGACAAGTACAGAGGCAACAAGGGGGATGGAAACAAGGCCCCCAACAGGCATCAATGCGATGTGTGACCCCACATCCAAGGGACTAGACCAGAGGAACAAGGCCCCAATGGAGGCGTGCGAGAGGAAAAGTACAAGGCCCCAATCCTGGCCGAGGCGAGAGGAAAAGTACGAGGCCCCAATCCTGGCCCTAGAGAGGGAAGGAATGGGAGATAAGGGGCGAAAATATTCAAGTAAAGTGTGGGAACGAGAAGAGAGAGCACGAATGAAGTAACAGAGTAATACAGAAAAAGAAGGACGAGAAATGGGAAAAGGAGTGCAAGAGAGAAGAAATAAGGAAACCAATAAAAAAGTAGTAGAAATATAGATGAGCCGGGTAGGGAAAGAGCCAATAACTTAAGATCCGTGTCGCAAATTTCTTGCCATAGTGGTGTACCAGAAATCGAGCAGCTTTCTTGCAAGTGTCCACTTCCTCTGATTGAGCAGGTAGTCCATCACGGTATACTTGACAGTACCATCAAATACCATGAGATCCATTTCGTAGGCCGTTTGGTCCGCATTGGTGAGACCTTGACCAGGATAGGGCATGCATTTAATATGGCCGCCATTGAAGCGCATCCCGCAGGAACATTTTCGGCCCCAACAGTATACTCCCCTTCTCCAAGCAAGGAATCTTGCCTGATCCTTAGCAGGAGTGTCCAAAATAGGATCGTAATCCTTCTCGGCAGGGCAATCCAGAGGCCCTGTAATCCTAATCAATTTCGGACCGGAGGGTGGTATTTGGACTATCTTCTTCCGCTTATCGTCGGCAAGAAGCTGTGTAAGTTCCCCTTTTGTCAAAGGATCGTAGTCTCCTGATTTCCTATTCAGGGCTTGCTGGTAGAGGGTAGGAGGGCGAACAAATTGGTTCAATAGCCAGTTCTTTTTCCGTGTACTCTCTGGATGGGAATAGCAGCTTTGGGCAGCAATAGCTTCCACCATGATGCGAGTAGGATTATGTACATGAGCAGTAGCAAGGTGGTGATAGAATCTGGTGTGGAGATGTCGGCATCGATCCTCAAAGGGTAGCAGACCTAGCAGGTTGCAAGTAATGTGTTGTCTTTTAGCATTGCCACCTGCAATCCAGTTGACGGAATTGTAGTAGGCATCGGAAAGTGCTTTCCATCCAGGTGTTTTGCGATTGTTCAGGTAGTGTGCATATAACAGGGGAACTGAATACTCCAAGCTAGGTGTGAGGATGGTCTTGAATATGTTGTATCGTATGCGTGGTGACCAAGTATCCCAATGCCAGCTGATCCCGCTCCGCAGCTTCAATACCTTAGCTGCCAGCATATTGGATTGACCAAGATAGTCAATTCCTTTGGTTCCAAAAAGGACTCCGAGGTACTTGTAGCTAGTAACCCGAGGAATTACCTGGCGATCAAGCGAGAGTGAGGAGGAGGCTGCAGGATCCTTCGCTTTCCCAGTATATAGATGGCCGCATTTAGAGATATTAAAAGACATGTCATGCGCGGAGGCCCATTCCTGTGCTGCGTCCAGTAGATGCTGTGATCTCTCCACCGTCCGAGCCACAATAACACCATCGTCGGCAAAGAATAGTGCAGAAGGTATATTCAGTGGCTGCCGTCCATTGTGCTTAAGAAGTAGGCTGTTGATAAAGCGGCTAAAGAGAACAGGGGACAGAGGTGAGCCTTGAAGCAGACCAACAAGGCGGGGTGAAGGAGAAGAAACGGCCCCATTCACAACCACAGAAAAGGTCATATCATGATACATGAGTTGGTGGATCAGCTTGAGTACGAGCGGGTGGATTCCCTGTTTCTCCAGCTCCCATTTGAGGTGATGCCATCGAACCCGGTCATAGGCAGCGGCGAAATCCAGGAAGGCGACCTGGGGGGCATGACATGCTTGAATCAGCTGCTGTAGAGCGAGCACATTCGTGAGACTGGAGTATCCAGTACGGAAGCCAGCCTGAATAGGGGAATACTCTATCCCTCCAGAGTGACACACGATGGGCAATATTAGGGACTCAAAGATCTTGCGGAAGAGACAGACCAGGCTGATGGGACGTGTATTCTTTGCGGCGTAGGGTTTAGCTTTGTCCTTATGGAGAGGATAGAGTAGAGAATCATTCCAACGCTGTGGTGTTTTCCCTGATCTCACGCAAACATGATAAAGGGTAGCAAGTTCTGATGGTAGACCTGTGTCGAGCAAGTGTTTTAACATTTCGGCATGGATTCCATCAAGACCAGGCGAGGTGGTGCCTGACATTTGACTAATGTGCAACCTGATTCGGTCCTCGGACAGGACATCGAGCAGGCCAGATGATATCACTTGTTGCTCCGAAGCAGGAGCGGGATCAGCAAGAGGAGGGATGAATGGTGCCGCTGTGGGTGAAGGTGTTTGGTAGGGATCTCGACCAACGGGCAGTGGAATTGGATTGCGGGCAGAGATTTTAGGAGGTGAGAATAAGGAAGTATAGTGCTGCACACATTCTTGCATAGCTGTGCGATTATTCGTAGTACTGACAACCGGGGTATTGGTAGATGCCGCCCGCATGGAACGCTTCATCAATTGAATAGTAGCTGGCGTATCGTTTCTACTCTCCAAGTGGGCTGCCACCTTGTCTTCCGTCTTTTTCTTTGCATGGATGGGCTGATAGATACCCAGGACCTGATGAGATATGGTCTGCAGCTTGCAGTGAAGTAGTGTATCGAGCATATCCACGTCAAAGTGCTCAGATTTGGAATCTCTGGAAGACTTGGTGAATTTTTCGATGGCGGACCAGCAATGCCGGTGGCTTGCAGCCACCTCAGGACGGCGTAGCCTTTGAATCTGATATCGCGTTGGAGGCTGGGATGATGGATTAGGATGTGAGGTAGGTGGTCCATTTGTAGTAGTAGTAGTAGTAGTAGTAGAGGAGCAGTGAATGTGAAGGAGAAACTTGTGATCAGAGGGAAAGGATAACTGTTTCAGAGGTATCAAAGAGAGGTTCAGGTGACTTTGAATCCTTGTTCGGGCAAAGGCGTGATCCGGGATCTGGTCCACAATATGATGGGAAGCTTGGTTGGACAGATGGGACATTGATTTCCGGACGGCCCAGGACTGTACATGTAGGGACCGGGTGGTAGCAGTAGGCTGTCGAGGGTGTGCGGTGGGTTGGCAATGAAAGCGAGTGTTGAGGTCCCCCAGTAGCAGGTCCAGGGGACCAAGTGAATCCAACTCTTGTGGGAGGGAGTCATCAGAGAGTGAATAAGGAGGAAAGTAAACGCCAGCTATACGAATGCCAGGAACAGAAAGTACAATTGAATGAGCAGTAGTGACAGTATTTTGAATAACAGATCTGAAATGGGGCTGAGCCAGGAGGTAAATTCCACCATGGTGTCGGCCACGGCGGGCTCTTTTCCGTAGAGGTGTATCAAGTAGGGTGGAGGAATGAATGAGAGGATGAGCAAGGCGACATTCGTGATGCTGATACCAATGTTCAGTCACGAAAAGGCAGTCAAAATATTTCTCGAGAAGGCCAATGGCCTGGGCAAACTTCCCATCGTCAAGGGAGTTTGCGTTGAGGTATCCTATACGATACATTATTGCGGAGATCTGGTGCCGCGAGTTGGCTTCAATACCAACATCTTTCTTGGTCGTTCTGGAGAACGGGTGCTGAAGCAAGTGTATAATACCAGCGCGTAAGTTCTCTTTCCGGTATAGAAACACATATGTGTATGTAAGGGAGATGGGGAGGGAAGGATAGCTGAGCCATATTACATACCTTTCAATGATCTCCACTTCAGTCTGCGGCCTCTTGCGGGATGCCAATAACTTTGGGCCTTTGCTAATATCAAATCTGGGTACTCTACCACAATCACCACCCCTTCCTTCCACCACTGCTCTGACGGAGCCGGAAGATGCATCTTGGGGAAAACGATTATAGGGAACCTGAATTCTGTGTTTACATTTCAAATTCTCCTCCACCCGATTATGGAGTCCTCGATTGCGTGCCCACTCCATGAGATATCTCCTAGTGGTATCCGCCTTGGTGGCTGCAATGGACCTTGAAATACGGTGGACAAAGTTCTCCTTGAGGAGGGATTCCTGGGTCTCCGGAACCAGGTCTGTGCTCCATTCATACGAGCCAGGGGACAGAGCGTCGAAAGTGGCGCTTACCCGATAATCCGGATTGGCGGAGATTCGGTTGCGCATGCTCACAACATGATTCTTGTCCACCAGTATTTCCAACATGCTGCGGTCCACCCAGGAGATATTACGCACATATCTCAGTTGTAGGCGGACCGGTCCTCGGCCAAGTATCTGCTTCACCTCGCTTATGGCCATGTAAGGCACTCCGCGGAGGTACAGTGCAGTAGATTCACCATGTGTCCTGGCTGGTGGTCGCCTTAGTGGTGAATCACTGCTGCTCCTGATCCCTTGCTTAGGGTTAGGAGTTAAGTATATTCAGCTAGAGACAGGAGCAGAGCACAACAACAGTACTAAACTACAGCCAGTACGACCACACCCACAACCACAGCAGCATCCCCTTCCGCTATGAAGCCAGTACATACAGCACAAGCATAACTCACAACTAAAGTAGGACAACCATGACTAGCAGGAGGATAGGTATATACCCCTATCAGGTAGCGGGACCTGGTGCTGGTGCCGCAGCACCAGCGAGTAGTAGTACTCAGCGGAGCAGAGAAACCAACAGGGGTACTAGCAGCCAGTGACCAGTTGTACAGCCAGGGAATACGAGATGTGGGATATAAGGCCTCACCACAAGGCCGAGTAGAATAAATATGAAAACTGTTGCAAGAGAGAAGAAGTAGAAAAGCCAGGAAACTTTTATAAGGGAAACAGATAAGGAAATAAAAGAAGCCTAGTTTTATGAGAAAAAGATAAAGAGGCGAAAGAAGGAAATAAAACAACAATGTATGTTGAAGAAGGATTCAATACAGTTGTCAGTAGAAAGTAAGTAACAAAACAAAATAAATCAGGAAAAGAAGAAATTGAATAAGATCAAAGCTTTTAAAAAGGAAGTAGTAGGATAAACATGAATGTATTTAAATGAAAAGAAATAATAAGTAGTAGAAGAAGAGTAGCAAGATTGAAAAAGAAGAGTTTAGGTAAGGTCTGTAAATCCAGTAGTATAATCAAGGTGAA
This sequence comes from Tuber umbilicatum, assembly GCA_003313605.1. Lineage (NCBI taxonomy): Eukaryota > Fungi > Ascomycota > Pezizomycetes > Pezizales > Tuberaceae > Tuber > Tuber umbilicatum. Next base: position 6,653 of record QLOI01000314.1, on the reverse strand, counting down.
GAAGGCGAAGAAGGTAGAGGACGGAACATGTTTGCCATGGTTGTTTGCCAGAAGTTGAGAAGCGTGTGTGCCTTGTCCCACATTCCTTGGTTGAGCAGGAAATCCATGAGTGTATACTTGATATCATCACCTAAGATGAGTTCCTCCATGGAGTATAGAGTGTCTTGTTCAACAGTGAGAAGGTTTCTGGGATAGGGCATGCATTTGGTATGGCCACGAGTAAACCTTTCTCCACAAAGACACTTTCTTCCCCGACCAAACACACCTCGCCGCCAGGAAAAGAATCTTTGTTGATCAGTGGCAGGTGCTGCTAGAACCCTATCGCAATCCAGATCACGGATTCTTTTGCTTAGAGTGAGGATTTTTAATAACTATGGGGGTTTGGGACCGAGTTCTAGGATTCGCTTATGCTTTAAAGCCACCAGTTCCTTGATTAAGTCAGCCCTGACAGAGGGAAGCAAACAGGAACCCTTGGGAAGTTGTGCCAGTAACTGGGTAAAACCAGAAGGTGGATTGAGGAAGCGGTGAATGAGATGACCTAGCCGGGGAATCTTTTCAATGGTTGACGATTTGGGATACCACTGATAGTGTTGGAGTATAGCACGTAGCGGATTGAGTTGATCCATGGATAATAAGTGGAGATAGAAGCGGCTGACAAGGTGTTGAGCATGATCCTGACAGGGAAGAAGTCCTAGCAGATTGCAGGTAATGTGAGGTCTGTTGGCACGCCCTCCTGCCACCCAATTGATGCATTTGGAATAGGTATCATCAATGATTTTCCAACTCTCAGCACGTCGGTTCTGTTGAAAATTGGCAAACAGAAGAGGCAAGGAATATTCTAATGTAGGAGAGATGACTGCCTTGAAGATGTTGTCTCTGATTCGTGGTGTCCAGGTATCGGAATGCCAAGTTAACGCACCAATATGTTTCAGGACCTTGGTTGATAACATCCCCGCTTGAGCAGTAAAATCAATACCACTCTCACCAAAGAGTACACCAAGATCCTTGTAGGAGGTAACTTGGGGAATTGGTTGTTCATCAAGATAAAGGTAATCAAGGATCCAGTTATTCAGGTCCTTTCCCGTAAAGAGGTGGCCACATTTTGAGATATTGAATGACATGTCATGATACTTTGCCCACTGGTTGCAGGTATTGAGAATGCTTTGAGCACCACGTGCGGTGGGTGACATGAGAACTCCATCGTCGGCAAAGAATAGAGCTTTTGGAAGTCTGGGTATTGTTGAATGATTGAGTGACTGAAGTAGGCTGTTGACAAATCTGTTGAAGAGAATTGGCAAGAGTGGTGATCCTTGCAGTAGACCTTGCGTACGAGATTGTGGTCCTGACAAACAGCCATTTACGACCACGGAGAAAGACATATCATGATACATCAGATGATATATCAGTTGTCGTACCAGTGGATTTATTCCTTGGTTGCAGAGTTCTCGTTCCAGAAATGTCCAGCCAACTCTGTCATATGCGGAGGCAAAGTCCAAGAAGACAACATGAGGTGCCATTCTTTCCTCGATGAGGTGATGAAGAGTCAGGACATTGGTAAGAGTGGAGTATCCGGAACGGAATCCAGCTTGCACAGGGGAATAGGACATGTCCCTGGAGTGGTGTACGATAGGGAGAATGAAGGATTCAAATATCTTGCGAAATAGACAGGTTAGGCTGATGGGACGTGAATTTTTTGCAGTATAAGGCTTGCTGTTATCCTTGCTGAGGGGGTAGATGATCCTGTGATTCCAACGAGTTGGAGTTTTGCCTTCATGCACACAGGCCAGGAAGAGGGTGCTGAGTTGATCAGGGAATGTTGTATCTAGAAGATGGCGCAGCATTGTAACTGTAATACCAGCCATACCTCCTGAAGTGCTGGGAGACATTTGAAGAATATGAGCCCGAATAGCATCTGCCGAGAGTTTAACGGTAAGACCAGATGCATGGATGGTAGCTTCCCCAGGCTGTGCCGAGTACTGCGATTCAGGATCTGATATCAGTGGATCAGGTGAGGGTGAAGTAGGGGGTGAATCGAGCAGAACAAAGTCTAGAATAGTAGGCTGAAGTGGGGGAGGACGAGATGGTAGAGTGTTGGCTTTGTTAAACATTTGATAGTAATGAGTCGTACATTCTTCCATTGTTGTGTTTGCAGGGGAAGAACTAATCAGTGGTTGTGTAGCACAAGATAAACGCTGAGCACGGCGAAGTAGTTGAATGCTGGCAGCCATGTCGTGATTGCCTGTAAGCGTGGATCCCACCTTATCTGGCTTTTGTCTGGCTTGATGAGGTTCATAGATTCCAAGTACCGTCTCTGCAATTGCCTGGACAGTGGAGTACAAGAGATGGTCCAAGAGGTGAATATCAAAGTTTTCTGAACCGTGGAAGGATAAGGTGAGAGCTTGCATGGATGACCAAGCTTTCCTATATCTTGCAGCAATGTAAGGTTGGCGGAGACGCTGAATATGAAATCGTAGGGGAATCTTGTTTGTAGTTGAATCATGTCCCAATGTGGGAGAGGGAGACTGATTCTGGTAGTTGCATTTCATATGTAGTAGGTATCGGTGGTCAGTACGGAAAGGAATTGCTTTGGTTTCGGTTAATGATAGAGTAATATCAGAGCGAAGATGTTGCTTGATAAAACAGTGGTCGGGGATCTTGTCCACTACAGCATGACTGGTAGTATTGGAAAGATGTATCATGCTTTGATTGATAGCCCAGCTCTGAAATAGAAGTGATCTTTCGTTGGATACTGCGAGGCGTGTTCTGGGTGTAGGTACAAAGTTGCAGTGGAAGCGTGTATTGATGTCACCAACTAGGAAGTCAATGGATCCAATCTGTTGAAGGTCGGATTGAATATCTGCTGTTGATAGAGATTCGGGTGGATAGTATACACCAGTAAAGCGCAGGCCTGGTAGGGAGACAGTGATTGAATCGTGTGAACAAGTAGTTTGCTGAATAACTGCACGTAGATGTGGTTGAACAAGAAGATAGATACCACCATGACGGCGGCCAATATGTTGGGGATTTGATAGTTTACGAGGAATTGTGGAACTGTGAACGAGTGGATGAGCGAGGCGAGTTTCGTGATGCTGATACCAATGCTCAGCAATAAATAAGAAGTCAAATGAGTTTTCGAGAAGACTAATTGCCTGTACAAACTTTCCCTGGTCCAGGCAGTTTGTATTGAGATACCCAATGTTATACATTAATTTAACAAGGGATTGGTTGCGTGAGTTGGTTCCAATACCAACAATCTTTTCGGATTTGGTGATGTGGAGCTTGTATGGGGTGAGACTAGTTAAAAACAATAATTTACCACAGTAAAGATAATTACTAAGATTGCTTACCTGCTAGTATCAGCATATTTTGAAAGTCTTCTCTTACGAGAGGTTAAATTGTGAGCAGAAGAAGTCTCCAGGCCCTCAGCTCTATAGGTGGTGGATGGTCCCGGATTACCACTGTCACCAGGTCCATTATTGTAACTTGGAGCCTGGGTTCGGGGAAGCTGAATACCCTGCTTGCCAAGTTGAAGTTGTAGCTGCGTTCCAAGGCCACGGTTCTCTGCCCAGCCCATTATGTGTTGCCGAGTTGAGCTGTTGGAACTGGAAGCTACCGATGTAGCAAGTCTGTGAACAAAGTTCTTCCTCAGTACCGACTCCTGAGACTCTGGTAGCATATCCTCTTCCCAGTCGAATGAGTTACGTGAAAGAGGATCAAAGGTTCTCTTGATTCGGTAGTCTGAGTTGTTGGTAATACGGTTCGTGATGTATACTGAGTGGTTGGAGTCGACTAATAATTCAACAATGCGTGAGGTGATCCATGAGACATTGCGGATATGGCGTAACTGAACTCGGACTGGAGGAGCTGCCAGTAATTCCTTTACTTCACTGACCGGAAGATAGGGTATTCCCTCTGCATACAATGCGGTTGTAACATAATTCTTACTCACAAGGCTCTTCTTTCTGCCTGCCTGGTGTGGTGTTTCCCCCTGTAAATTCTTATTCGTTATAGTTGGTGGTCTGGTAGTATCTTGATTCGTAATCGTGGGACCTGAACTTGTAGTTTGCAATACCTCACTATATGTAGGTCTCGGAGAGGGATCCTTTATAGCAAGTGGCAATTTGTGAACCTGTTCTCCACGTATAACCTGGTTTCTATTTGCATAGAATTCTGCCGGATCCAACGACAGTACACTACTGTCACTAAAAACAGAGCTTGATCGTACTCTACTTTCAGTTCCACAAGCAGGTAATGTAATGGGAGGTGTAGCGGGACAAGTTTTGACCTCTTCTAATTGCTTTTCCAGCTCCTTGATACGCTGGATGGCCAGATGGAGATTGTATGAGAACTTGAACATCTGTTGTCATAATGTTTTGATCTCTGTGGACTCCACCTGGGACGTAGTATCAGGTTCTAATTGATTTGATAAAGGTTAGTTATCAACTCTCTATGAATAAAGGTCTTTGATGCGAGAAAGAATTGGAGCAGGACGCTTCATCATAGTTTAATAAAGGAGTTGAAAACAGTGGGGAAAACGGACCACCTATATCAGCCCTTTGAGGGGTATCTCCATCCAGTACATAAGGATCCCGCAAGGGTTAGGGTTAGGAGTTAAGTGAATTTATTAGAGACAGGACCCGAATAACTAGACCCAAGCCACAGCCGAGCGTGAGACACCCAAGAAGTACCAATACATGCAATCAGAGGCCTCGAGGGACTACAACTATAAAGAGAGGTAGCAGCAACTAAAGCAGAGACAACAGGTACAGTAACAACAAGGGGGATGGAAACAAGGCCCCCACCAGGCATCAATTGGATGTGTGACCCCACATCCCGAGGGATTAGACCAGAGAAACAAGGCCCCAATGGAGGCGTGCGAGAGGAAAAGTACAAGGCCCCAATCCTGGCCGGGGCGAGAGGAGAGGTACAAGGCCCCAATCCTGGCCCTGGAGAGGGAAGGAATGGGAGATAAGGGGCGAAAATGTGCAAGTAAAGTGTGGGAAGGAGAAGAGAGGGCACGAATGAAGTAACAGAGTAATACAGAACAAGAAGGACGAGACTGGAGAAATTGAAAAGCACATAGAATAGCAAAGATGGGAAAAGGAGTGCAAGAGAGAAGGAATAAAGAAAACAATAAAAAAGTAGTAGAAATATAGATGAGCCGGGTAGGGAAAGAGCCAATAACTTAAGATCCGCGTCGCAAATTTCTTGCCATAGTCGTGTACCAGAAATCAAGCACCTTTCTTGCAAGCATCCACTTTCTCTGATTGAGTAGGTAGTCCATAACGGTATACTTGAGAGAACCGTCAAATACCATGAGATCCATTCCGTAGGCCATTTTGTCCATGAAGGTGAGAAGCTGACCAGGATAGGGCATGCACTTGACATGGCCACGATTGAAGCGCATCCCACATGCACACTTGCGGCCCCAACCAAACACTCCCCTCCTCCAAGCGAGAAACCTTGCCTGATCCTTAGCAGGAGCATCAATAATAGGGTCGTAATCATTCTGAGCCGGGCGTTCAGTAGGCTTAGTAATTCGTATCAACTTGGGGCCGGATGGGGGAATTTCGACTATCTTTTTCCGCTTGTCAGCTGCGAGGACTTGGGCAAGTTCTCCCTTAGTCAGAGTATCGTGCTCCCCAGATTTCCGATTCAGAGCATGCTGGTAGACGGTAGGAGGACGAACAAATTTGTTCAAGAGCCAGTTCTTTCTCCGGGTACTGTCCGGATGGGAATAGCAACTTTGTGCAGCTATAGCTTCCACCATTACTCGGGCAGGATTATGTGTATGAGCAGTGGCGAGGTGGTGATAGAATCTCGTATGGAGATGCCGACATCGATCTTCGAATGGTAGTAGACCGAGCAGGTTGCCAGTAATGTGTTGTCTCTTAGCGTTACCACCCGCAATCCAGGTGACGGAATTGTAGTAGGTATCGGAAAGTGCTTTCCATGCCGTTGTTTTGCGATTGTCCAGGTAGTGTGCATATAACAGGGGAACTGAATACTCCAAGCTAGGTGTGAGGATGGTCTTGAATATATTGTATCGTATGCGTGGTGACCAAGTATCCGAATGCCAGCTGATCCCGTTCCGCAGCATCAATACCTTAGTTGCCAGCATATTAGATTGACCAAGATAGTCAATTCCTTTGGTTCCAAAAAGGACTCCGAGGTACTTGTAGCTAGTAACCCTAGGAATTACCTGGCGATCAAGCGAGAGTGAGGAGGAGGCTGCAGGATCCTTCGCTTTCCCAGTATATAGATGGCCACCTTTAGAGATATTGAAAGACATGTCATGCGCGGAGGCCCATTCCTGTGCTGCGTCTAGTAGATGCTGTGATCTCTCCACCGTCCGAGCCACAATAACACCATCGTCGGCAAAGAATAGTGCAGAAGGTATATGCAGTGGCTGCCGTCCATTGAGCTTAAGAAGTAGGCTGTTGATAAAGCGGCTAAAGAGAACAGGGGACAGAGGTGAGCCTTGAAGCAGACCAACAAGGCGGGGTGAAGGAGAAGAAACGGCCCCATTCACAACCACAGAAAAGGTCATATCATGATACATGAGTTGGTGGATCAGCTTGAGTACAAGCGTGTAACGACCCTGCTGGATCTTACAGTAGACTTAGTCTTATCCCATGCCGGAGCCCGGAAGG
>QLOI01000312.1:0-10479 GCA_003313605.1 Tuber umbilicatum | reverse complement strand
CTCCTGCCAGCTGCTGGCATCTTAACATCAATCCTGATACAACCTTTCTCCTGGAAACCGATCAGTATCGATTCCCACATTTCGTTGCCTATCTTGAAGGTAATCCAGAATCTAGGAGTCCACTAAATATCGTGGCTACTGACATCGGGCGGGTACCGGCATATAGCTCTAATCAGGATCCTCGATACTCTTCAGCCTATTAGAGGGAATTCGGTACTTGTTAGATACCACTACGCAATAATGGTGGAGCTTCTACAGCAACGGCCAGAGCTTAAAGAAAGGATTTCACCCGGAGATCAATTTTTCATAGACTTTGACAAGAAGCAGTTCAAACGGTCAGGCCACCTCAAAGTTCTGAAGTTGCGTAAGCGTATCATGGAAGGTACTATATCGGTTGAAACGGCGAGGGAAGTAGTGCCAAGGCCTGATTTGGCAAGAAAGCAGATCAAAGAAAAGTACCTGCGCCTGCGAGCTGAGGCGGAAAATAGCGAAAGGAACGTCCCTATGACTTAAGGGGTGCAGCTTAAAGGGAGTAAGCGTGGTCAAATGGGCGTTATGTATGGTGATCAGTGGAAGGGCAGGAGGATGCTTTGTCGTATTTGATTTATACACTTGCGTTCGCCGTTTAGTTAGCTAGTGGAGCATCATGCCATCGCGCTGTTTGTCGAATGAGAGAGAGAGAGTTATGCTGCGGATTTTTTTTTTTTTCCGGTGCTTTAGTCATCGCGGTTGGGATCACAGCCTATCACTCGTTTGTTTCAGTCGTCTTCTCGAGTTGTCGAAGTTTATTAGAGAGTAGGGGAATGATGCAGCTAGCGATGCAAACACGGAAGAAGGGGTAGGAGGCGGCGAAAGGGGGGGGTCGCAATTGTGGTTTTGCGCTCGCAATGCAATCATATTTTCATATTTGGAGCGTGGGCCGCCGGTAGGTGGGGTGTCTATATGGGGCCTGTCAATTTTTATGAATTATTTACCTTACTCCAAAAAGCGTTACTCGAAGCAACTATCGGTTGTATTATTCGAAAACATCGAGTGATTGTTGGTGAAAAAGCATCACCACCTCACCATTTCTGAATCCACTTACCTCTTCCATCACCCGCAGTTGTGGGAACGGGGGGACGGATACCGGTGTGTTTGTGATACTCACGCTTTTGGGGAGTGCGCGGGCAAGTGCTGTCGACGGTAGGGCCGGCTAGAGATGGTTACTTTGGCAATCTCCCGGCAGGGGTCGGAAAGTTGTCGGGTTCTCTCCTTTGGGGTGTTCTAGATATTATCACTAAACCTGACGGGTTTTCCATATATTCCTGCGCTCCACCGGCACAAGCCTGCTATCATCCACCCGGCCGGAGCTGTGTCTTTGCGATGCATGGGTTGGAAAATAGGTATCCGTCAAGTGGTGTTTTGTGTTCCGGAGGAATAAAGTTATCAACGCAGGGAGGAGGTGGTGCCGGTGATAGACGCTGTGCCCTCCCATAGGCCATCCAAATCCATCGCTGAAAAAAACCCAATGAGTGGAGGGTGATCCGTCCGCTTCCGAATGGCCCCCAGCCTCAGATGTTATTCTAGACAGAGGCAATCGTCTACCGCAATTTATGCCAACATGCTCTAGAGCCTCTAATACTAAGGTTCGGATTTCGTCTGTACTTTCTGTTGGGCTCTAACTTGTGGGATTGCCATCGGGCTCCGGGAGAACGTGCTGCCGGCCGGGTTCAGTTAGGTGAGAGGTGGATGTTTTTCACATGCAACATGGTGCACTGGTGGGGAAAGTTATCGTAGTAATGCAGAACTCCTTGAACCGGCCCGTAAGAGAAAGCCAATGTGGATATGGCTCCTAGGAGAGGCCAGTGGGATATACGGGATATGCGGTTCGGCCCCCACAAATGTTTTCTGGGTTGGGCCTAGTGTGGGGAGAGCAAGATCGTTGTGTAATAGTATAGCAGTGTCCAACTGAAGACTGGCTCCCCACCTCGCTATTCAGGTTTAGGGTGAAAGCTTGATAACTCGAGCACTGGTAACTCTCGGGTCCCAAGTCCGTGGTGTTAGAACCAACTACACCACGGAACAAGGAATTGCGCGCAGTCAACTTCAAGCCTCAATCCTTAATAGAAACATGCTGTACCGCCCTCGCATACCTTAGCCAAAGCATCCAAGTGGCAATTAATGATAGCTACCATCTCTGTTCTTTTCTCTATTATGTGTAATTGTAAAGTCTTCTATGGGAACTATGCACTGCCTCAAATCATCTGGTAAGGTCGCTGGTTCATGTTTATATACACAACCGAATATATCCATGGCCAATAGTCCATGGTATATTTAACGGATTAATAGGACGCTATTCTGTTACGGTTTGTTTACCATTGCCATATGGGTCGGACAAAAGATGTAACATCAAAGTCTTAAGATTTGATTCATTCTAATAACTTTTTTTTTTAAAAAAAAAAAAAAAACCCCCTGCCCTCACACGGAGTACGCCCGCCCGCCTCAAGATTGACCCGCAAAACCAGTACCGAGCGAGAAAACCTATAACGCAAACATTTCCACTAGCGTATACAGGTGTCTTCAAACTAAGGTACTGTACTCCAGAACACCACGGATGAGCAATTCTCTACGCTTTCTCACCGTGATGACATTGCAATCACATATCCGGTTTCGTCTGCGTATGAACTACCAAAAATAGCACACTCTTTCTCGCGGTGGAGGTAATGCATGTTTTCACCTGTTCCTATTCTTCACTTATCCCTCATAGCAACCGTACCCACAGGACACGTACAAGATACCAACTGGTAAGGGCATTCTTGGTAAAGATGCGTCGGTGAATAAAACTCACAAACTGAGTCAATATCTATCTACTTCACGGTATACCTCTCCCCCAGACCCCCACACTCCACGGCCTCGCCTCCCGGATTGAAGGAGGTCTGATAGGGATCTGGATAACCGACAAACACAGATTTAGCACCTTTGTTCTCGAAAGCCTGTTCCTGGGGCGGGCCAGCGAGTTCAATGGCGAGTGGGTCTGGGCCAAAGATCACTTCCTCCACAGAACCTATTTTCCGCCTAGAAAGTCGGGCGAGTTGGCCGAACGAGATGTTAGTGTTTAGGCGGCGGAGGAAAAAGCATAGGGAAAGCACGAACGCACCGTATTGCTGTAGAAAAGCGAAGAGTCGAGAATGCACTGTGGGCCGCCACATAACTTTGGCAGCTCAGGGAGGGCCATATTTTACCCACAATCACTCGCTTGTATACTCTCCATAAGATTGCAGCTACTGGACTAATAATCTCCCATGGAATAAACTTTGGTCCTGAAGGTCAAGAGGAAGATGATAACTACAACAAGAATTCTAAAGGCAGCAGAGACAAAGAGAGTAAAGAAGATCTGGGAAGAGCTCACCGTAGAACCATGGGGTATGATTTGAGTCCCCAGATCACCATTGCTGAACTCCGACAATCAGATGGAAAGAGTAAGTTGTGGCAAGGAAATCCAATCCTCTTAGACCCCAAACGCAATAGTGCTCGAACGAGTAGTAAGAGGCCTTACCAAGATGAAGGCGAAGGCGACCAATTGGATAGATCCGATGGCGATAGGAGGAGGGCAGTGGCGACCGGAGCAAGTGCGATGCAGGTGGAAAGAGAGCAGGGAATCGAGAGAATAATAGAATTCCAACAGACGAGGATGATGACATCGACAGCGATGATGCTCTTGGAAGTTGTGAGGATAAATTTTCTGGGTTCAAATTTCGCAGCAGTTCAACCACGAAGGAGGGAGTAAATGATACCAGTGGAATGAAGGATGTCAACGATTCAAGCTCCGACGAGGAACCTGAAACAGACCCAGACGATAATGTGATATTGAATGAGGAAAAGGACGGCAATACCTCCAAGGTAGGGAGCGGCTTGCTCAATCATAGTGGGGACGGGGGTGAGGGTTGTGATGAAGGTTCCCAAGATGAGGAAGCCAAGGGTAGGGGGGGGTAAAAGAAGCTAATCACTGAAGAAACAAAGTGAGTCTCCCCGGATAATAATAAACGGCCTCTAATAATTTCATAGAAATGTTCTTGCAAATATTCCCAAAGCTGTCAAAGCCGATACTGAGAGGCGCATAGCAAGAAAACAACAGCAGGTGTGCACCCCCAGTATTGAGCCTCTATCGCGTTTGGATCCGGAATGGCATCTAGATATGGAAAACGTTTGGCTCGCTTCAAGGTGTCTGTATCAAATTCCGGAAAGCCATTATAGGAACTAACTCTCCACCCACCCCTTGGTAGCCTGCACCATTACCCCAACTCGTACTAGAGACATATAAGGCGACAGAAGACGCAGTATTGAATCTCTGGATCATCCTAACGGACCCTCGATGCGAGCCACGTTCACCCTCTACCCCCAAACGGAAACGCGATGAAACGGGCCACTCCACCGCCTTTTTATGGGCCAAGATTCAAAATCTCGAAGCAGAAGTTCACAGACCCGAGGAAGTCTGGATGGAGTGAAGGGTTGTCAGGTATGTCCTGTGTTTGCGGGTTTGCTCGGTCCGGGTTCGAGTGGAGGGGTTGGGACTGCCTGAGTCGCCGCTCACATTACCACATGGAGATCAGGGGACCCTATTAGTGAAACTACTAGAATATCCTCCAATGCTGTCATTCATGCAAGCCGATCACTGGAGCTAATTTAACTACCTACTTCCAGAAGGCCGAGGGCGAAGAGAAACATTGAGATTGTGCATGACAGTTCATAACTCATGGTATCACAACGCGTCTCCATAAACTTTACCATCCCAGCATGCGCAATCTTGAAAGTGCAGAAACGAAAAACAAAAAGTTGTATAGACATGTGCGGGCAGTATAAACAACTAAACCACAGAACCAACCCAACACAAGAATCCCATTTACGATATATATGCCCTCTGGGGCCCGCTCTGACCGACGCTCTAACTAAGCAAACCCAGCGCAGTTCGAGCACACTACCGGTAAGCCATTAATCTGATTCATCATCGTCCTCCAGCACACCTTTCTGGACCAAGCGACGCCAGGTTGCTTCCTCAATATATCTCCGGAGAGGATCGAAGTGGAGAGAAATAGTGTCATCTTTTCCCCAGCCTTTATGTGCCAGGTTATCGAACTGGCTGCGAAGAATATCTCCCAGGGACAGCTCCAGTTTCTGCACTTCATGCCTTCTTGGCGGAGGAAATAAACTCTTCATCTTCTATATTAGAACAAAAAAATAAAAGAATCAGAGATGGGATGATTGTAGGAATCACCTTCCTGCGGCCGTGTTTCTTCGCCTGACCACCCATTAAGTGCCATATTTCAACGAATCCCATCTGGATCTCAGTCTCGCCATCACGGAGTGGGTCAAGCTTGATTATTATTGCTCTGCTAATTTTTCCTGCACTCCCCTCAAGCAAGAGCTTAACATCAGCTTTCAAATCATCGTATGGTTCGGCGTAGCCAAACTCAAAGACTAGGGTAGGCCAGAAGCGCCCCCGGGGAACAATTGCACAGTCAGGAACCTTTATTCTGTTAAAGTATGTATGAGCATGATGATAGTAGAAGGAATTGTTGAAATAGTATGCAACCTACATTCCTTCATATTCCTCCATAAATCCCTGGAGGCGTCCTTCAGAAATAAGAGAGAGATCTCTATGATCAAAAGCCCCGACTGCCTCCCCTTCTTGCCTTAAATCCGCCGCCCAACTTGATACCGTTCCGTGGATTTGAGTCGCCACTTTTATCCTTAATTCGCCAATAGCTGGACGGTAGGTATATCTAGAAGCATTTTGTTAATATACAACCATGGAAACTTGTTTCAATACATACGCTCGGTTTCCAATATGTGGCCCCATTCTAGCGAAGTCTTCCCGAGGAATATCAAGAACTTGATACTCATCTAGCAAGAGCAACTTGGAGAGTTCATCTGGCGTCATTGGGGAATTCTGAAGACTTGTATGATACTTGGAAGTAGACAGGATTAAACCAGAAGGGCAGAAAGAGGCTGAAGGAGGAAAATACACAACCCGCAATTTTTTCCCTCAAAGGTGGTGGAGGAGGAGCAACAGCAAATGCGATTCGCTGACGTACAGGTGAAAGTGTCTTGGCAAACTGCAATTCCATCGAACGCTGGGTTGCTCCCAAGAGCCTCGGAAAATTAGAGTTCAGAGATGCAAGGAAGAGCTGGTGGGGTGATCTCTGGGTGTTTGGAGTGAAAGCTCGCACAAATTAGGGTGCGTAAAGAAAGGAAGGAAAGGGGGTTACACAAGAAGCCAATGGCCAGGAAAGTCGCCAGCCATATTCTCATATCTGGAGCGTAGGCCGCCGGTGGGTGGCGTATATATATGGTGCCCTCCAATTCCCGTAAATCATATTCCCAGCTCCAAAAAATGTTTATCCATAGTAGCTATTTGTGGTATCACTCGAAAAAGTCGCGCGATTGTTGGTGAAAAGGTACCATCCCCGAATGCACTAACCTCTTCCACCACCAGCCCAGCAGTTGTGAGAACGGGGGGACGTATACCAGTGCGCGAGTAGTACCCGTGCTGCGGAGGAGTACGCGGGCATGTGGTAGCTCCGACAATCTCCCGCTAGGGGTTGGTACCGTATGTTTGTCGCGGGGTTCAATCATTAGAGTATTCTATAATATTATTGACTAAATTTGACAGGTTTTTCGCATATTTCCAAGCTCAACCGACACCAGCCCGCTGTAGCCCACCCAGCCGGAGCCGGCTCTGTGTCTTTGTGATCCAAGGCTTGGGGAATGGGTGTTTGTCCAGTGATGTTTTATGATCCGGATGAATGTACCAATAGTTATCACCGCAAGGAAAGGGTAGCGCAGATAATAGATACTATGCCCTCCTGTAAGACATCCGAATCCATTGCCGAATGAGCCCGATGAGTGGAGGACTATCCGCCAGTTTCCAAATGATTTCCACGGCCTCAAATATTATTCGGGGCAGCAGAGATGGTCCACCTAATTTGTGTAGGACCTTTAATACCAAGGTTCGGATCTTGTCCATACTTTCCATTTCACTTTAGAGTGTAGGTCTCGTGGGGGGAGAGAGAAATCGTTGTGCAATAGCGCATGGTAGTGGTGTTCAACAAAAGGCTGACTCCCCACTTCTCTATTCAGGTTTAGGGTTAAAGCTTGTTTGCTCACATAACTTTTGGGTGGTTTTAGCGTTTCCGTGGTCCGTGGTGTTAGAACCAACTACACCACTCAACCATTTCCTCATACTGACTGGTATTTCGAGTGATCAAACAATGCGTCCAAACCCGAATAGGAATGTGATGCGGTACTCAAGTAGCCACTGGGCCAAGAGCTTCTTTCTTTCTTTCTTTCTTTCTTTCCCATTCCACTACAATACGGTACACGCTATGGTGCCGGGCGCTTGAAATCGACCAAAAACCGAGAGTAGAATAATTTTCGGGGATTTCAACCACAACCACAACCACATCTTTAAGGGGATATGGCTTCATAGAAGTGCTCAGATGCTCCTGTCTAATTCTATATTTTCTGATTATTACTCAGGGCAGTATTAGTGGAGATGGTAAAATTTCGAATTACCCATGTAGGTGGTTTTTGAAGTTACTTTTGCCAAGCCCCCTGATTAGTCTGTATTATGTAAGCAAAATGAATTACCCATGAGTGCTGATTTCAAGTGCCCGGCACCATACCGGTATTCTCTCCTTCAGCTCCCATGTCTCCCGCCGCCTCCTCCCACCCTTTACGCTGCTTCTAAGTTCGACGAACCTTTTTTCTTTCTTCTCCTTCCACTAAACATTATTCTCCCCGGACTCCTCATGGAACCTAAGCCTTGTCCGCCTTAAACCAAACTTTCAGACAAGAACAAGCGAACATAAACACAACTACTCAACCTTCCCTCAAACACCCACCTTCTCCACTTCCCCCCCACATAAACTCACCCGCTCTCAATGGCAGAAGTGTTTGGAAATGAGGCAGAACTGTATAATTTCCCTGTCGGTGGTACGTCCTCTATAACTCCATACCTGGAATATTACTCACATAGGTTCCGGTATTGCCTCCCGAAGAAGACAAGCAATCGCTGAATCCCATCCCGCCTTGTCTAGTTCGGCAGATCACAGAACACCCTTCACCAAGTTATTGGGGCTGATTCCCGGCGAGGACAAACTCCGTTTTTCCACTGCTGTTGACCTAGCCGAGCGGATTAAAGAAAGGATTGAGCAATGTCTCAATTCTTCGAGTGGTTGCTATGTGGCAGTCACTGGCGTAGCAGAGGGGGCACTTGCCCATATCGATCAGGCATTTTGCGAACGGGGGATCCGCATCTCGGCCCGCTTCACTTATGAGGGCCCTCTTGATTCGCTTATTATCCGGCTGATGCCCGGTGTGCCTCATGATCTCATCAGTAGGAGCTTTTTTTACCGAGTGGGGAGGAAGATCGATAGCTTTCCTGGACTTGTTGATACCTGGGCTCCGCTTGGAAGTGGAGAGTTTGAGGCGCATGGTAGGAGGAGAAAGCAGGGGGATGAGGCGATCAAGCCAGTTACAAGATCACTTGAAACGGATTGGCCTTCGTTAGTAATTGAGGTGGGGTATTCCGAAAGCTTGCAAATGCTAAGATTCGATGCGGAATGGTGGTTAAAATATTCTGCTGGACAAACCAAGATGGTGATTATCATCAAGATTAAGCGCAATCCGAACTCCATAAGGTTGGAATGCTGGGAAATGTACCGGGACCCAGCCCGGCGCGTTACCAGAAGTACTGCCGCAGCTCCTACCCGTCGCCAATGGTTTAGCATCAACAACCTTGGCACAGTTACTTCTTCCAATCCTGGCATGGGTCTGGAAATCCCGTACCTCACAATATTCGATACCGGACCACAGAACCACCCCCCCTTTGCGTTCTCCCAAGCTGAGTTGAGTTCTTGGGCGCCGTACGTATACTCAGTTCTGAATTAGATGTGAGACCACCAATCTAGTCGGTTTTCTCAGGACGACGTTTTCCTGTGGGTCTTGACTGGCGTTGTAAAAATGAGGGTATTCTCGCCGTCGGAGCCTCGTGGGAATGTGGGTTTAGTTGCAAAAGCGCTTGCCGGGGAGTGGGGATTGATGTGGTTGCCGTTCGAGGGGAGTTACTTTGCTAGTACCTGGATTGGAATCAATTGATTTGGGTAGGTGCTCTAGACGCCTTACCCTTTTACAAGTCTTGACTAACGCTGATTCTTATGAAGACGTCCCCCTGCAGTTTAGAACCTTACAACAATTTTTCTCAGTAATGGTATGAGAGACAGCAGGAGACCAAAAACTGCGGCGGCTGCAAGCAATGCGTTGCTTTAACTGACTGTCTTGCACGTGCATATATGAATGGCGTTTTTGATTTTTTGATTTTTCAAATTTTTTTAGTTTGGAATGCTCGCCCTTTTGGGCAAATTTGTTTCCTTGGCTCTTCATTCTATCTATAGTATTCTCCCTACTTGCGCTTTATGATAAATACCCAATTTACTTTAGGACCAGTTAGCAATTGTGGAATCCAAAGCGGAAGATTCGGGGCCTCTAAATTCAATTCTACAAGGTGGCTTTAGTCTCACCTCCCAACCATTATGAGAAAGTATCACTTCTCCAAAATACCCCCATCGACAGCTGCACGGACGAACATTGTCCCCCCCCCATCTTGGGGTATAAAAAAATCAACAAAGCCTAACTTACACTGGTGGGTAGATAAAAACACCACAGCAGCGAGTGTCCGGAAATTTACGCGCATAAGCCACGGTATGCACAGGTTAGTATGGCAATACTCGGGCAAGGCAGGAGGTAGTGCTAGCATAAAGCCGCTTCACAATCCTTCAGTACTAAAAGTCCTCCATTGGGGAGGGGCCTATAATAAATATTATGGTATAAAAGTTACGATGCGGTAGCAAAATTCTAGCAATCCACAACGCCAGCGCCCGTATCAGATTCTCCCTAAAGTGCAACACAAGCAATCACTCACTCCCACTAAGACATCTAAAAAGCCAGTGTGATAATAGCTCATCAAGTCCCATCCCCAATAACCCCCACGTTCCCAGCAATAGTGCCCCAAAAACCTTTCTCCACCTCCGCCTCCTCTTCCGGCGCCCTCCTCTTCCCCTTCCCCTTCCTCCTAACGGGCATCTTGGTCTCCCCTCCTTTTC
This sequence comes from Tuber umbilicatum, assembly GCA_003313605.1. NCBI lineage: Eukaryota > Fungi > Ascomycota > Pezizomycetes > Pezizales > Tuberaceae > Tuber > Tuber umbilicatum. Next base: position 340 of record QLOI01000312.1, on the reverse strand, counting down.
CATCTTCCCTTTTCTCTGAATCGCCAGCCCCTCAACTTCGACCAACAAGGCAAACACACCCCCCAAAGTCACACAGGCAGAGCGCAGGCATGCCGCAACTTCCTTCCCGAACATCTCCACCCTGACCGTCTCCTTGTCCGCAATGCGCTTCGCCATTTGCACGCTGGCACTGCTGCCGCTCCGTGCCCCGGCAGTGGCGATAGCGAAGGTGCCATTGTCGTCGGCCTTCTCCTCCAGCGTGGTGAGGAGGGATTTTTGCCGGGACACGAGGGCGGAGAGGAAGAATGTCTTTTGAGAAAGGGGGGGCTTTTTGCGAGTTTATGAGTGGGATAAGTTGCTC
>QLOI01000311.1:0-17962 GCA_003313605.1 Tuber umbilicatum | reverse complement strand
TGCCTGTCGATAGCTCCTGGCATCTCCGTGGGTATCATTGCTCTCAGCCTACTAACAAAGATCTCAGCAGGATGAAGTTCCCATCCATTCTCCTCGGCTCCCTCTTTGCCGTCCCAAGTCTCGTCTCAGCATGGCTACCAGAAGGCAAAATCCGCGGGGTCAATCTCGGCGGCCTCTTCGTGGTCGAACCTTGGATGATGCAAGATGAATGGAGCACAATGGGCTGCGGGGGGCAACCTAGCGAGTTCGACTGTGTGCTCAAGCTCGGCCAATCAGCAGCCAACGCCGCCTTCCAAGCCCATTGGGACCGCTGGATCACCCAAGCCGACATCGCCGAGATCAAGAGTCTGAACCTGAACACCGTGCGTATCCCGCTAGGATACTGGATACACGAGGACCTGGTCTTCGCGGACAGCGAGCACTTCCCTCAAGGCGGCTTCCAGTACCTCGAGCGAGTCTGCAAATGGGCAAAGGATGCCGGGCTCTACATCATCATCGACCTGCACGGCGCACCGGGCGCACAGCAAAAGTTCCAGCCCTTCACCGGGCAGAACTCCCCCAACACCGGCTTCTACGTAGACTGGCAGTACGAGCGAGCGTACAAGTGGCTCGAATGGATGACCAACATCATCCACACGAACGCCAACTTTGCCAACGCCGGCACAATCCAGCTGGTCAACGAGCCCCTCCAAGACGGGAACACTCAGGGAAGCATGATCCAACAGTACTACCCAACCGCCTTCTCACGCATCCGCGCCGTCGAGAGCAGGCTCGGCGTCCCGACCGAGAGAAAGCTGCACATCCAGATGATGAACGAGAAGTGGGGATCCGGAAACCCCAACGCCAACATTCCCGACCTTACCAACGCCTTCTACGACGACCACCACTACGTCAAGTGGACTCCCGGCGTCACCGTATCGCGGGACGGATACATGCGGCACTCGTGCACCGATTCCCGCAGCGGGAATTGGCCCGTCATCACCGGGGAGTGGAGTCTTAGCGTTGCCGACAGCGCGGAATGGAATTCGGAGTTCACGCTCGACAGAGCGGATGCGGTTGAGTGGTACAGGAAGTGGTGGGCTGCGCAATTCCTCAGCTACGAGAAGATTGATGGCTGGGTTTACTGGACCTGGAAGGTCGACCGGATTGGCGGGAGGAACGAATGGAGGTGGGGATACAAGCAGGGTGTTGAAGCTGGTGTTATCCCTAGAAATCCTCTCGATGCGTATCGCTGGAATGCTTGCGCTGGATTTACTTAGATTCGTACCTGAGATGTTGTCGCAGCAGGGGGGAGGACACTAGAGGTGTCGCCACTATAAAATAAAAAAATTAGAATTTACCATTTACTCTATTTTAGCTCCCTTTTGTATATAGGTCCTACTATACCACCTCCACGAGAAATAAAACCGATTATATAACGTTGAACATTCCGAGTAACTTTAATTCTCTACCCCGGGCTCCCAGAAGGCGGGACCTGTCTATACCGTACGAACAGGAAAAATTGAACCTCACCTTTCTAGGACGTTGGAGTTGCCTCTTTCAGTGAGGTCTGTTGTATTTTCCTCCTTATTTGTCCCAGTGGAGGGCTGAGAGCAAGTTTTTTTCCCGGGGCGATCCCCCCCGTTTATCCAAAGAAGGGAATTCTAGACGTCTTCGCGTGAGGTTCAATCGTTCCGGTTCTTACGATACGGTACTGTACCCAGAACCCATATCCAGACATGCGGCCAAAAAACGAACTCAACTACCTTTTTATTTTATTTTACCTTATTTATATTCCAGATCCAGAGTCAAGTCTTCCCTCCATTCTTCGCAACTACCGTCCATCTGCGCCTTCACCTCCACACTTGATTTCGCTCTCTAATCATCCATTCGCCCCAACCCAGGACTTTGAGGCACATGTCATGTCCTTCCCCAGTTGGATGCCTTTTTTCCTTCGAGACATCTCTTGACATGCGCCGCTCCGGTCCCCTCGTGGGGGACTCTACTTGCACTAGCACTGCCCGCTTTCTTTTGTTTTTTTTCCGGGGGTGCCCTTTGGAGTACCCACCCCCCGCACTCAAAAACGTTCTACTTTCTGCACATCCCCGCCCGTTGCTTCCCCTCCCCAGCTGAAATTAACCCTCAGATACGCGTATCCTCGTGATCTCGCGATTCATCAGCTGAACCAATCCCGCCGGTCTTCGCCTTCCAACAAGTACGAGCACCAGTACGAGTACAGTACAGAATTACCAAGCTAGGCAGCCGTCGATCTTATCCCGAAAAGCAGAAGGGAGAAAAATGTCTTGGGCCAGGTGAAGAGGTGTGGGAGGGTGGGGGTAAGGAAGGCGGCTAAGGGTAAGACAGGGATAGGATAAAAATTTGATGGGCTCAAACGCCGAAGGCAGCTGCACTGGTTTGCCCGGAGATGAGGTGTCCGGTGGGCGAGTGGTGACGATGTTGTGGGAGATCACTTGGAAAGGGGTCGCGAGTGAGGGAGTGTGATCTCTCGGCACTTGTTGGACGGATTCCGGGGGATGCTGTGTCTGCGGGTATCCAGGTTGTCATGGCAGAGTCTGGATTATTCTACGGATATTCGAGTAGAGAGGAGAAGCGTAATAGTTCTCCGGTACCCGACTTTCACATCATCAATAAATCAGCCCCCCAAAACTCATCCCCAAACATTCAAGCCCCTCCCGCCCCCACACGCTCCGCCACGGAAAACCTTAAACTTCACCATGCGCCACGCACAACATTTCAGCCTGCTGCCAGCACCGAACATACTCCGCTGAAGAGTCTCCAACGGGGGCAAGACGAAAAACCGCGCTGGCGACGAAGAGGAATCGCTGACAAGTATTTCCTTTCGTTACCCTACTTTGATGAATCCACTCTCCCCCCTCAAGTGCCCCCATTGAAGAGTATCCTCGAGTCTAATACCGGTACCATACCCCGGTTCTGAGGATCACCACGGTGCCCACCCACAACACCCAGAATGGGAAAAACGCAAAGTAAGACGCCGCCGAACCAACGCATCAACCACCACACCGGCATGCTCAACCCCGCTCGCGATCAATCGCCCAGCCCACTGTACCCACCCTCAGCACTTTTGTGATACGCTACAAGCACCCTTCCCCCCTCATCGAATTGAAACTGAACCGAACGTAACCCGCATCTATGACACAGAATGGAAAATAAGTGCTTCCTGACCGAGCTACCGACCGACGAGGAATGCAGTCCTATTCTCGACGGGGAGGGAGGGTGAGGGATATGTATCGAAGATGCAGGTACGATGACACGAAGAAGTGGGGAAGTGAAGGAAGCGCTCGTAAGTCGGTTGAAGCAATACAAGACAAAACCTGGTGAGGGGGTGGGTAGCCTGAAAACCCGACAAATATCTGATTAAAAGGGGGAAAAGGGAATTACTCTGCTATGCTGTCCGGTACGATAGGGTACTCCACACCAGGCAGAAGGGTCAAATTCCGCTCACTGGCTCGGACTTGCAATTCCCTGGATTTAGATCTCGGTAATTAGCAAGCACAGTACAGTACTGTAACGTTACCCGTGCAGGAACGACACCTGTGTCGCCATCCACGATTATGAATTATCATGAGTTGGTTGACCTTGCGCGTGAGTCAAGTCGCCTAGCAATGCAGACAAGACAGTCAGAGACGCGTGGGCGCCCCCGGGGACACCATAGAGCCCCAGCCCACCTCCACGCTATCCCAGTTACACTTTCAGCACGGTAGTAGTTCAAGAGCCCTAGCCTTCGGTACCGTACCATACATAAGCTTAACCCCCGATAACGCACCCAGCCGACTCCACGATGCGTATATATACCGGTACGGTACTCCTCCAGCTCCCCTCCCTCCTAGCACTATAAACCAATGACATAACCACGAGGCAAAAAGAGAAAGAAGGAAAAAAAACAAAAAAACAATTCCGCCCTCTTACCATACAACCCCCCCCACAAAAAACACTACCCCAAAAAGTGGGCAATGGAAACACCAGTAGACACGGGCACAGGCCTAGACGAGAACGAGAACCAGCTCACGTGCCCAAGCCCGGCACCGAGCTGGTACGAACTCCTAATCTTCAAGCGTGCCCCCCCGCAACCCAACTCCCAACCTCACCACCCCACACCGCCACCACCTCCGCCACCACTTCACCCCTACCGTTCCATCAACAACAACACCGCCCATCGCTGGACACACCTCCAAGTGACCACCCTCCCGATAAGTAACCATGCCTACCGCCGCGACTTCAAGAACCTGGAGATGCCAAAGGGACTGTTGGGGCTAAAGTCGTTACCGGCCGAAGCGTTGGCGCAGCTGGAAAGGGTGCTGCGCGAGAAGAATTACCCGCTTAGGCGGGCGGGGTGGGCGTGGGTTGTGGATTGGGTGGATGTGGAGGGGGGGGTCGGTAATGGTGGTGGCGGAGGAGGGGGGTATGGCTTTGGTGGTGGGTGTGGGGAGTTTTGCCTGGGGGTGAGAAGGGTGAGGGTTCATGATATGGGGGATGAGTGGGAGGAGGATGCGGGCAGGTGGGCGGATGTTAGGGGCATTGAGGAGAGGGGGAGTGCTATGCTCTGCAATTGATTGATTGACCATTACGGGAAAAGGGGGAGGGGGATGGCGTTCTGATTCGGGGGGGTTTTTTTTTTCCCTGTTGATATTCCACTGTTTCAAATTGAGGTGTTGATAAATTGTGGGCTATCCCTCCGACTCGCCTCTGATGGATACCTTCGAGTGATAAATTATGACCATTAATCAGGCAGAAAAGCGGCACCGTACAACAGAGACAAGTGGATTATCGCTATATCCAATTCCTATATACCAGACAAATATTGCGCATCCCGAGAAGGAAACGGGAAGAGGAAGGAAAACAAAACTAAACAGAGCCTGGAAGAAATGGCAACGAACGTTACGTATAGGAACCGAACGGAAGCGGGAAAAAAACACAAAAAAGTCTGCAAAGGATCAAAAAAATCAATAAAGAAATCCCCTCTCGTGTCTCTTATGCCTCCCTCTTGCGCCCCCTCTATTTTTCCGAAAATCCCTAGACTGCGACAGATGGATTCCCGGTTTATCAATAGCCTAATCTCTTTCCTCATCCTCCTCATCCTCCTTCCCTATGCCTACAGCTATGGGGGTAGCAAAACCTATTCCTCTACCTGCCAAGAAACACTGGTGGAGCAGGGCCAGGATATGTAACGAACGAATTGAAACAGAAAAAGGAGGGAAAAAAACCACTTACGAAGGGAAGAGATATCTCTTTAGGGGAAATTTGTAAACCGAACGATGTAAATAACAGCCAGAAATTAAGATAGGGAGGAAAAAAAAAAAGAAAAAAACCAAACCAAATCAGGACCAGAACTTTGCACAAGTATACAGAAAGAGAGCTATAAAAGGAGAGGATATACGATGGGAAAGAGCAAAAGTGCACAAGGAAATGTAGTCGAGACAGATGAAAAACGAAGACAGAACCGACACCGCACCGCCAATAATGCGCCTCCACTTGACATGATAGGATATATAAAAACTCTGAAAAATCTCTCTCACCTGCTAACTCACGTGCACGCCACTACCATTCCATACTTCAACCCCCTCTCTAACGCGATCGATGAATTAACATCGCTATCTCACACCTTAAGGCATCATTAAAAGGATATTCTACCCGGTCGACGGATCGAAACTCCAGAGAAAACCCAGAGAAAAGGAAAAAAAATTACCAACGCACAAACAATAGGAAATGCCCAAAACACTATGCCACGCGAAAAAACAAACCACATACGAAGGGATGACACTGGAATGGATGAATGAAAAGGATGCAAATGTAACTGATACAAAGTTAAAGGAAGTATGTAAAATAAAATAAAGGAGACCCGATTCCAGTCCACTAGGGTGGTAGCAGAGCTATGCAAAGCTTTCCGGAAGGACGTGCCACTCATCGCCCCCCTTCCCAACTACCCACCTCGCCTAACTTTTGACAGATAAAAATAACGTATGGCAAATGACCTCGTTCAGCTTCTAGGAAAAGATGTATAGTCGCCGTATAAAAATGTAGCTCCTAAGAAAGAGAAAAAGTTTTTGAAACGCCTCGTCGCACACAGGTCGTTAGAAGAAATGCGTATAGACTTTGGACTCCTCATGAACATCCATCTCCTATATAGCCAGTTAGCACGTCCTCCATCCACTAAATAACCATCACAACAATGCATACCATTTTGAATGTGTTCAACTCCTCTTTGATCTGTTGAGCAAGCATAGGAGTCAACCTATTACATGTGGCAATCTCTCCACGTCTATCGTACTCACCGCTTGGCCAGGTATCGTGAAAGGTAATCCGCGGGCTAAAGCTGACATTATACCGCGACATCGAAGCAGGAGAGGTGGGGGCACTATTGGAAGAACCAGCCGGGAATCGAGGTGAAGACATGAAGTAATCATCACCTTCAATCTTGAGCGAATCCGACCTTTGCTTACTAGATGATAGCCGTTGATTCTCGGTGTTCGAGGGACCAGAAACTGCACCATTGAGATCGACCGGTTTAGCTACCGGAGAAGAAGAGGCGGACCCTTTACCACTAATTAGCAATTAAACACCAGATCTGGCGAATTGACCCACGCTTTAGGATTCCCTTCCGTACAGCAGCCAGGATCTCGGCCCGATCCCTATCGGTCCCAATTACACTCTTGCGGGTCGTATCATCAGCAGCAATACTAGCACCTCGGACATTTGGATCCAGCGTCCGATGCTGCCCACTCTCAATTGAATTTCTATCCAGCTTAGGAAACCCTGTCCCACCACCTGCCTGTTCGTGCGGATCGGCGTTCACATTAGCATTCTCTAGCTCCGCTTCAACATTGACTATTGACACCGGGCCGGTACTGGGCTGGGAGGTGACTGGCCCACTGGCAGCGGGGACGCCAACGACTGATCTGGGCCTGAATAGCCCAACAAGCGAGCGAGTGGATTTCTTCATTCCCTTGCCCATTTTTCTAATCATGATCGAAGCTGACGATGCTGTCGATGACACTGAGATATTGTCGGTCGACCCGGTGAAAAAGTTTCCCTGACCGTTGTAAATGCCTTCACCCAACCCAGCTTCCTCCTGGCGTTTTGCAATTCTTGCCTGTTCCGCCTCTTGTTCTTCGTGGAACCTCTCTTGTCGTATTCTCGCCTTCTCAGCCAACCCTCCACCCCCCAAACTATTGACAGCCGAGACTTTACGAAGTTCGGCCGCGCTACCGAACGAAAAGGCGCGTCTGAGCCTGTTCTTCATTCCTTTACGCGGTTCGGAGAAGACAGTAGGGTGTTCAGCCTTAGGATTTCCTAAAGATTGCGGAGCCGCATCAGGGCCCAAATCATCAGGTAATTGCGGAGCAGAAGGTGAATCTGAACTCATAGTCATTGGTTTGGAAAGAGGCGATGGTGCTGTCGTTCGCTTGTTTAAATCGGTAGAGGAACCGCGTGGAGGAACGTGGGCAAGATTGATCTCGTGTGGGGAGTTAGGCGAACTCTGGCCAGGGTTAGAAGTTGTCGAATGAATAGAGTTACGTTTGCTCTGTAATGCCCCGTTAGAATGAGGTTAAGAGACATAAAGGGGGGGAGGGTTATTACAGAGCCTGGGCGTGAGGAATTTCCGGAGGCAGAACTATCTGTGCTACCGGTTCTCCTATTACCCGGTCGGGGGGTATTTTGGGTGATAGAGTTAGGGCCGGGAGCCCCAGCCTGTGACCTGTTAGAACCACCAGCAGAGCCGCTGGCGCCAGATTCTGGCCGAGAAAGTTGCGCGTTGGTTGTCTGAGACAAGGATGACATTTCATTCCTAACAAAGTTTTGGAAACTTTCGGGACTAAATGCATCAGGGCCAACAGATCTCCGCCTATCTTGCATCTGCTGTAAATTCGAAATAGAAGACGGATTTCGATAAGTATGGATATCGTCTACAGATTGACTCCTCAATTGTCCAGTGTAATCCCCAATAAAAGGAGCCTTTCCTACCCCGCCTGCATTTACAGTTGTCGGTGGTAGCGAAGGATTGCTATTTGCCCTGCCAGGCTGTGTATATATGGCAGCTACTGCAGCCATCCCAGACCCGCTCGGTTGAGCAGACCCACTTCCAACTTGCCCTGTATGGGAACTCGCTCGCCCATTATTGGCACGACGATAGCGGTCAGGACTGGGTCGGTTAGTTGGGGACGAGATTGGTGGTGGCAGATTGGTCGATATTGTGGAAACGGGTCTCAGGTTAGGGCGACCATCAGAGTGCTCCTCCTTCGAGCGGAGGATTGTGGATTGAGCCTGTTGGTTTCGGAATGACGGGTCCGAAGAAGCCGACGAAGAGGATGATACAGAATCTGATGCGGGGTAACGATTTCGTGAATCCGGGTGTCCGGCAGCAGCAGCAGCAGATGTTCTCTCACAGACCTTAGAGCTGGTCAAGGTTGATTTTGTATTTGACAGCCCGGGTGTGCTTGTGAAAGCATAAGGGGCCACAGGCGCAGACGAGTAACCAGAGCGATAACCACCACTAGTAATGTTACTGCCAGTATTTGCATTTGGATAACCTCCCATATTTCGTGGTGTCAAGTGATGATGCTGGGGCGGGAGAGCGGACTGGCTTGGAGTTCCTGCTTGTAAAGTGGTCGTGGAAGATTGAGGACGTGATTGCATCAAGGAGACCGATGAAGATTGTTGAGTTGGAAATGACTGGACGAGAGCTGCCATGTTGGAGCGGGCCCCGTCTCTGGTACTGGGGATTGAATTCGACGTCGTTTTGGTGACGGCGATGTTTCCCCAATTTAACTAGATGTTGGAGTATTACTCTGTTTTTCCGTGGCCGATGCCTTAAGATACAGTGGTAGGCAAAGTAGCGAAGCAAGCTAAAGCACTCAGGAACGCCCAAAGTCAGTAAATGGGCGTCTTAGGCGAGAAAGCCACCCCTTCTTTCACTATCACGCTAAGACGGATTGCAGCAAAGCGTGTTTTTTTTTTTTTTTCCGCCTCTTTTCCGCTAAATCTCGAATCACGGTGAGCTCTCTAGAAAGAATGAAGACTAACCCCTTTCTTCTTTATTTTCCTTCTGGAAGTGACACTTTGGCAACAACTAGGAGTTCCCAGATAAAATTGAAGAATGTAGGAGAAAAAATTGTTGACAAAAACCTAAAAGACGGAAACCATGTACTAGCGGTGGTGATCGTCTATGTATCTGACAGTGCAAGAGAAGGACGTCAAACGCACTGGCTGGGAGAAGCCCGTTAAGTTGGGGGAAGAAGAGGGTATTGGATGGTGAGGAAGGAGGGCACTGAACGAGTGGTACTGGCTGAATAGATTACCAGGGGGGGAAACGACACCGTCGATAACCAATTGTCAAGAGAAGAGAGACAGTTGGCTCTGAGGTGAGGTGGTAGTGCCCGAGGAAGAAAGGACAAGAAGAGAAAAGGACAGAGGTGGTGGTGGAGGAGGAGGTGGTGGAGGTGGTGGTTCGTGGTTTGGTCGCCGTTGTGGGTGCTTATGCAGCAGGGGAAGGGGAAGAGGGAAGGAGGGGTGGGAGGGATGAATTGGGGTGTGATGATGTGTGGAGGCCGAATGGCCAGGAGCTGGATGATTGGGTGGGAAGTCAAGCGAATGAAGGAGGAAGAGAAACAAAGAGTTACCGGCAATCGATAGAAGAAAAGAAGAGGAAGAGAAAAACAGTCAACACGCTCACGAAAGGAGAAAAGGGCAAGAAGGACGAAGAGGAAAGGAAACAGATGAAAGAGTGAGAAGGTGAGTGCCCTAGAGTGAGGGTGGATAGGTGAACGAGTGAGTGAGAAAGTGTGTGTGGGTGTAAGGAGGGAGAGGGGGAGTGGCTCCTGAGAAGCGAGCGGTTGCAATCAATAGTAAGTCAAGCTGCAACAACAGCACACGGTGCCAGTAAAAGGGGAGTGAGAAAGAATACAGGAGGCCGAGTACTCGTACAGTACTCGCACAAGTAGAATACGGGAACATGCAAGTGAAGAACCTGAAAGGGCACTGGCACAGTTGAAGGCCAGAGCGCCGGTATGCTAGGGAGGGGATGAGGACCCTTTTTGTCGAAAAAAGGGATACTCAACTCCCTCTTCTTTCCCACGGTACCGTACCCTCAAAAAAAAATAATTTGTATGTATCAGTTCGTTATGTGCAGTACCTGATGTATGCACGATCAAGCCGGCGAGCAGGCTAAGAGAGGGGAGGCGGTCGGTTAGCCGTCGAAGCTATACCGGTATCATAAGTTATGCTGGGTAGACGATCATACAGCAGAAGCTACTCCACAACAGCTGAAGATTCTCTTGGCCCAATCGCTCAATCACTTCCTCTATTGACTCAAACTGCTTCACGGATTTCACAAACCCAGCCCAAGCGAGCGGGCATCATTACCGGCGTCTCAATGGCAGGGGGAAGGAGGGAAAGGCAAAAAGTAAAGGGAAAAAAAGTAATAAAAAAAAAGTAAAAAAAAAAAGAGAAAGTTACGGTAACACCATAACATCACTTCAATACCGGCACTCGAACAGATGTTTCTTGAAGAATATAGCGAAAGAAAGGGAAGAAAAGGAACACAGTAGCTCCTCCGCTCAAGTGCTCGAGCACAATAGTCTGCAGAAATCCATTGTAAACCTGTCCCTTCCTAGGAGACGATGAGATAAACACGTTAAAAGAAGGGCACTCAGAAAAAGTAAGAGCGTCTGGCATGGCCATTCACCTTATTTGTGCCTCCAGATAATATATTCTATGCACCAAGAGAAAAAACTCCAATTGGAAGGGAGGGAGAAAAAGGAAAAACTTGAGATAATGCTCCTCCGGTACTCATGCAATGCGGTCTCCTGATGTGCTGAACCGAAAAACGAAGAATATGTTTAAGAGACGCGTCATATTTTTTCTGAAGCTACACCAGCAGTATCGGGCACTTTTCCCTTCCCCAATGTGTTAAATTATTATGAATTATTGGTCCATGAAAGTTGTTGCTATGCTGCTATGGTATCATGGCATCTTGAAACATTAGCCTACCGTACCGGTATTTGGCATTTGTTCCCATAACGACCGTAACCCAACAAAGCCGCTCAATCGATTCAGGGTCCACTTCCAAGACTTCCCCCCCTATCGACTGGCTTTGCGGAGAACAGATGACTTTCCACCCCCCCCCCCCACTTCCTCATTGTTGCCGAATCTAATAACAGCATCAATTTATCTCAATCCACCGTCAATACATCAAAAGGGTCCTTCTGCCCACCAGCAACTCTACCAAAGCGTAATGTACTGTACCTAACACTACTATACTCTATGGGGGTCAGCGTCCTGTTGTGATGCCGGGCCGCGCCGGGCGAAAAGCAGCCATACACCGAATACTGATTTACTGAACAAGATTTTGTGGGAGCAGGTAGCTTCCTTTTATCCATGATATCAACATCAACATCGTCATCGCCAATCCAGGTCGCTACTCCCCTGATGTCTCGGTCGAGCTTCCGAGCCAAACCCAGGAGGAATACCATTGCATTTGACAAAGTCGGAATCCCCTGAACTGTGATGATACTCGAGCTAAATATTCAAAGGGTTGGTATGTACTCGTACTAGTACAGTTGTGCAACCACTTCCAGCTTTCAGTGTGATGGCCCATCAACGAACAGAGCTAAACCAACGTCCCGTGCTAACCACAATTTGTTTCGACCGCATGTTTTGACGGCACCAGGCACTCACAGAGTAATAATGTGCCTTCAAATTCCTCCCCCCCTCCTGCTCTGCCGCCTTCCCCCCCCTTTGGCCGGTGCTTGAAATACCTTCCTTATTCCTCTGTCGAAGATGCGCCCCTGCTAGGAAATCTATGGACTGTACGAGTACTTGTCCCAGGCCTGAAGTGACCGAAAACAGAGGGGGGGGTACATTCTGTACTCGAGTATTGGCGTTCAGCTACGCACAGTTTTTCTATCTACCATACAGTATATTTCTTTGATCCCCGTTTCCAGATACTCGAGTACCTCCAGTCTAGGACGAGCAGTGGAGAGCACTGTACAGTGCTACAAGTAGTACTGAGTGCAGCAAGTGGAAGCAGGGCCAAGGAGAAGGTAGCGATCCTTTGGGGTGGTCTCTCTGTCTCACAGGATCTGGCGTACCTGGGTCACAACAAGCCGGGGCGAGCCCACACTGGAGTCCGTCATCCAAAGGACGAATCGGTTCGCGAGAGGAGGGGAAGCACTAGTACCGGTATCAGACGAGCAAGAGATAGCCGAGTACTTTGAAAGGCTCATGAGTTAATATAACGAGCTGCAGATCTAGTCTCGTAAAGAAGGTACCAAGAGGTTTTCCTGCAAATGATAGAATACAGGTAAGTTTGCCCCGCATTTCCCTCCAAGCTCTCGAGCCCATGAATCAGTGGCACAGTGCCGTACTGAGATTGTGGGGAAAAGGTTCCTTCAATTCGTATTTTTCCCGTCGGTTCTTCGTGACACAAGGAAAAGGGAGAGGCTATATTTCTCCTAATAGTAGGGAGTATCGAACGGCCCCTGTTCTATCGAACAAGCATAACCCCCGTACAGGAGAAAGTGGTTATGTCACGTTGACTCGAGAAATTTTTTTTGGGGCTGGCGGCTCCCAAGTTATTCAATTGGTGTAAAATACTATACATACCGATACTCTTACGGTGTGCTTGCGTGGACGAGCAAGATGAGCTGGCTGGTGCCGATTGACTTCGGCAAACCTCTTCCTGGCTTGGGGAGGCCTGTGTTCTGCCCTCCCATTGCGGTCTTTCTCGTAACGGGCCTCTTCTCCGCTTCTACCGGTATGTTCTTGCCGCTGTACCGTACTCGAGCAGTCTAGTTGGTACGATACCGTATTCGCAGTTCCTAATGTGCCGCAATGGAGGCTGGAGGTCAGAGGCGCACCAGTAATCCCGGTCAATGTTTCAGAGATGTACGAGTGCTGTGCTTGAGTACATCAGTGGAATGATCGACGGTCGCGACAGAAGCGAAATTAGCGATAGGTTTGCTTTGGCAAGAAGTAACGGTCCCGCATCGGAATTAAGAGACATTGGACCGGGCTCGCCCAAAAATCCCGACCCTGTACTCGTACAGTACAGTTGTAGGATATCTTATAGTGCCAGCATCCAGTAAGTTAACATGTACGGTGCTCTGCGGTGCTCGTGCAGTTATCATACGGGTACTCGAGCGGACAATTCTGTCTTCCCGGTCGGCTAAATAATTTTCCGCTTAAAAATGAGACTACCAGATACCGGTAGGGGGAATGATAAATTTAAGTCTGGAGCTAACGGGCTCAACCTGTCTCCCAAATCCCACGCAGCCCAGGGACCCAATGACCGGTAGAGAAACGCTTAGAGAGTTGTAATTGTTATACTAGAGAATACGGAGAGGTTACAGCTATTAAAAGTCTCGAGGCGAGAAATTCGTCGAGAAAATTGAAGAGGATATATCATCCTTCATCCTTCTGATCAGGCGGAGGAAGCCGGAATCAAGATTATGGGTGACGGCGGGTGCCAGCGGGTCCCTCGCCGCTCGCAAGGGTCCAAGTCTTCTTCGCTGCTGATCCCTGTCCGCTCCCCCACGCCATTGGCCATGAGCTGAGTGCTTTCCCGAGTAAACACCACACCACCACTCCCCACCATCATATTACAAGTATGATACAGCGATTGGGCACAGTAACTTTACACCACAGGGCAGACTCCGCGATGTTCGTTCGAGCGCACCCGCTTATCATCGAACGAGCGGGGTGGCAAGAAGCAGGAACAATATCCCTCCCGGGAAGAAACCAACTCCGTACCGGTTATATTTCCCTGAAGTCTGCAGATCATTGTTTTCATCTACAGTATATTAAAAACGATATTATGTATCCGCAGCGAAGAGCCTCAACTTAAAGCTGTAAGTGTGCACCTGTGCGGTATGTGGCACCTCTCGAGCACTTCCGCCCCAGGGAAAAGTGAGGAATCGAATCGAGTCCAAGCAAGAAGTACGAGCAACGGTACAACATTACTGTACTCGAGTAGGGCACTGCGCAGATACCTCGACAAAGGCTCATAAATGCAAACAAGATCACATTCAGCCGAGATACCATTCCCCTGCTCCCTCTTTCCAATCCGCTCCACCCTCCCCCCACGCATCTTCACTTCAAACGGACCGACTGCATGCTCGAGCACATATCGACGGAGACTGATGCCGTTGGTGGAGTTGCATTTGAAATATCTGCGCCCAAACCTTCCTTTCAACCATCACATCATAAGGGGCGGGGCGAGGGGGATAAAAAACGTTGAAGGTAAAAAGAGCACCCGGGCTCTTCACCGTAAAGGATGGCTTCGGACGAAAACCACTGTGCTCGAGTACTGGTGCCGGTACTCGTACAGTGCCTTCGGGTGGGGCTTGTACCGTGAACTACTCGAGTGCCAGTACAATACTGGTACGTCAGAGTTCTTGGCTTCATCCATCCGCTCCTCTTGTACCAGCAATTATGATACACTCGATTTGACAATCCAATTGGATCGCTTACCTTGCATTTCTAGTGTTTTGTTTTTTCGTCTTGGCAGATCCGCGATAAGATCCACTCCCTGATAAGATCTTGGAAGAGTGCCCTAAAATTAGCCCCTGATCATGAACAACCGCGTGGGAAAAGCCACAAATAAATCGATGGGTGCAGAAGGGTGTTGGAAGCTAGGAGCTTCCTACTCCAGTCCTGTCCATGAACTGGTGCGATTGGCCACGGAGCAAAAGACAAGAGGACATGTGGACATGCTTCCCCCCTTTTTTGTGAGTAGACAATTTCTCACTTGAATACCGTACCGTGGGTGCTTGAATACGAGCGCCGGTTCAAGAGGAATGTGCTGTGATAGATCGTTCTAATCCCCCTTCCGGGATAGGGGTGGAGAAGTCACCGCAAGCCGAGCCCTCTGTTGAGACGAAAAAAAATACACAGCACCTTATTAGGAGAGGCAACTACTAGTACAACGTACTAGCTTGTTTCTCTTGTATTCGAGTATTATACTCACGGTATTTGTTCCAGGGGCCCAAACGGCATAGCTCAGCTGTTCGATAGGACTGAGCCTCGGTTCTGGGGGATAGTGCTCATCTGGTTCTCCTGCGGAGATGTCATAAAACCCATCACTGCAGCTGTCGATGCCCGACTCGCTGCCCCCCTACCTCCGGCAATTCAATTCCCACATGATGTACGGTAGGGTACGGTAGGGTACGGTACGGTAGGTAGGCAGGCGGAACTTTTTCTCTTCTTTTCTCCCAAACGTTGGCATCATAATACCTGAACCTAGGCTTTTTTTTACCAAAATTTTCATTTTTTATTCTATCGTAAAAAAATTAAATAAGGGCATCGTTGCCGCCACAGCCCACATGGTATGGTGGTACACGCAGCGCATCATCTACTCAAGTACTCAGTGGTCTCTCCGGACCTGAAGACGTGTTACCTGAGTTTGGTTGGCTCAGGCTGGTTCCATGAATCTCGTGATTGCTGGGTACGGCTAATTACCCTTCTCACTCTTGCGGTTATTTCGTATGGAACCTCACTTCTTTCTTTCCTTACCTCGATGGCACGGAACCTTTTTTTTTTTTTTGCAGCAAAGTATAGCATCAAGCTGCCTCACAGTGCTAACAGGTATAATATGGTGAAATGGACTAAGGTTGCTATTCTATTGCCTTTTGCTTTGTGTGCGACTTGTGCGGGACTAAGCTAACCTAGGTCTTATTATAGAAAATTCCCCCTTTCAAACCACCAACTCTGTCCCCCCCGGGTCTATCCAAGTTTTACGTACAGTAAAATCCCAGATCGGCCGCTTCTTTCTCCCCGGGGCGCCGGCAGCTCAGTCGAAATCAAAATATCAAGAGCGCGGAAAAGATGAAAAGGGAAAGCACCCTATCATCACGGAGTCTCGTGGAGTAAGAATTTGTGCGTCTGTTATTGGTTACGCATTGGGTTATGTCACTGTCACCCCCCGAACTCTCCCCAAGCTGGTTCAACGCCCAAACACTGGGGAACATTTAAAGGTGCAACGTTCCCGCGGGCCTTTATACTCGGGCATTTGTCCAGAGGCCGGTGGGATCCGTGTGAGAAGGAATATCTGGCAAGCGAGCAAGCCCTCGCCATCATATAGGGTAGGGCATTAGCTACGGTAGCTTCATAGCCATCAGGCTCCACGAACTTAATGATACAATGTTATAATAACGCCCAAACACCCTACTCACCACAATATCGCGCAGCGCTCTGTTGTCTACATTTTCTATAAATACTCAGGGCAAGGGTTTTTTCTGGACACTGATCCTTCATCTGGGCCGGTACACTCAGACACCACGGGAAAAGAAAAAAAAAAAAAGTATTTTTCTTAGTTGCCGCTGTTTTTTGCATTGGCCAGTCTTCGGCCGAACGCCGTTGTTTTCTTCCTCAATACCTTTTCTACCGCGGGCTCTACTAATGAGGGTGTAGGTGACGCCGATCGCGGTAGGCGTCTGGTTAGATGCGTGTACGGCGGATGATGGTTTCATATGCACGGGTTTTAGATGTTCGAATCGAACGATTTGCAGGACGGTTGTGCAGGGAGTCGCCGGTGTGGCGTTTTTGGGATTTTTATTCCTATTTTTTATTTGCTCAGGCTGATAACTTCCGTGTCATAATCTATCACTCAGATGCATGGGCTGGACTGGACTTGTGACGGAAAAATGCACTGGGAATCTACAAGTTGATAAGGTAAAAAGAGGGCGTGCAATGAGGGATTCCGGAAACCGGAATTACAGATGCTCTCCCCTTCTCCCCCCTGCTGCCGGGTCGTGGTTGCCCTGTTGGTTGGGCGTGTTTCATGGGCTGGGGGATTGGGATCCGTGCCTTATACGTCGAATTTTCGTCTAATCATCTTGGATCTTGAAGATTTTCACACAGGGTTCTTGTGAAAGGTGGAGGCATGGAATTCTCTCTTGATTGATCTAGTTTCTCAGAACGCCAATGGAGCAGCATGCTCTATCACTCGAAACAACAATTGTCAGGACCGTGAATTCCAGAAAAAGCTTCCTGATGAGATGGAAAAGTTATAATCTGATCTAGATTGATTCCTTCCCCATTATCCTAGAAATTTAATGCGCAAAAATGGTAAAATGATATGATACCACTTTCCTCTATTACGCATTCGAGTGAGATCGCGTGAAGCCGGGAGGTTGGAGAGTTACTCGCAGCTTGAGCAAGTTATCAACCATGAAGGAAAATGGTTCGTTGATACCTAGCTCGATGAAAACATAAATCCGATTCACCTCACTGGAGCCTAAAGAGCTTGGTGAACCCTGAAACTGATTCAAACGAATAAGAGCGCTCAGGACTCGCTGAACCACACCTTCCTCCGCCGTGTCGCATCCTCCCCCATCTCTAAGGCGACCTTGGAACACTACCACTTTTCTTCAGGGTTCCTCTTAAACTCCAGATAGTCCTCCAACTTGAAAAACGAAATCTCCGTCTCATGTTCTACGTCCCCCCACAATCAGCGATGCAAACTCTTCTGCTTCAGCACCCACACCACGAAAACAAGCATAGACGCTAGCACAGTAGAGCAAACTCACCGCACCCATACCCCTCCAACGCCCTCCCATCATCCCCAAAAATCAACTCGTCCCCTTCGTCCTCCATATTGATGATCAAGTTATTGGTCTTTGTCCCATGCGCTTTGGTATACAACTTTAGCGTATCTATCCTTCCCCCCTCTCTCCACATTAGCCCACTCCCATCCGCACCTACCGTACGATATGGCATACCGAGAGCCCCAGCAACCCCCCTATAAGCTTTCCACCCACCGCCACCACCGCTGGCGGAAGATAAGATTTCGCTGCGCACACGCTCTTTCAGGGCACCGGGGGTGAGGGTTGTTAAGTCCAGGTTGTGCAGAACGAGGTTTTTCGCCGTGCGGTAGGGGAAGTTTTTGATTACGCGGATGGTGAGGGTTGCGGAGGTTACTGTGGATAGAAGTATTTGGGGGTCAGTGTTT
>QLOI01000305.1:0-27655 GCA_003313605.1 Tuber umbilicatum | reverse complement strand
AAGAAAGTGAAGCCAAAGGAGTAAAATAAAAATAAAAAAATACATAAATGAATATCAACGTTTCTCAAATGCCACCCAAGACAGTTAAAAAAGAAAACCCCCTAAAAAATGCAATGAAAACCAACCCACGAACAAAGAAGGGTACCAAAAGCCGTCATATAGCGCAATGATCAACCTCCAAACAGATCCGTCCAAGAACCGGTGAATGAGGAGGAAACGCCGTCGGTCGCCGAATGCCCATTTAGTTACCAATGAGTAAAATCATGTTCGCATAACAAGCGCTTGTTAATAGGATGACGGTGTTCTCTTCGCCTTTGCTCTCAAGAGGGTAAATGCCGATCTGTAGGAAAATAGGAAATTGGCCCTTCGAAAACCCCATTTGGCACTCCTTTTTTCTTTGCTCTTTTTACCAACCAAATGAAAACCCCAAACCCCATATCTCGCCCACCTATGAACCATTCTTGTTGCCCCGAATCGAAAAGTATTGCCCCGGAAATTATTAAGAGTGGTAATGTTGATGAATGAATTTTTTTCGTATCTCTCCTCGTGTCGTAGCGTCCAACTTTCGTGAGCTTCTTTTTTTTCAATCGGAGATCCTCCTCTTACTGAGAATTGAACACAATGGGAATAAAAATAAAAAAAGGTAAAAGAAAAGACAAATCACAATCCCCAAATATAAGCGCCGCATTAATTTCTTTTGTGCCTGCCCAAACCCCTGCCGCCGCCATTCTCCTGGTATCTAAACGTCCCAATCACCATGTGACAAGGAATTGAATAAAATTCAATGTGGAAGAAAAGAATTGATAAAAAACAATAAAAATAATAGCGCCCGAAAATCAAAGATGTTTTCGCTATGCTAACCACACGCCTAGACATCCGTCGTATTCCATTACTCGTCTCTCTTTCTCTTGCGTCGGCTCTTCTTGGACTCTGATGATGATGAAATCTTATCTTTGATTCCCGATGAGGCCTGGGCTGCATTGACAAGGACAATACCCAGTGATTCGCTATGCTCTGAAAGTACGTCCGAATCATCCTCACCCATCATGTCACCGTCGATGAGGGTCATGTGGATAGTGGTACTTCCGTGAGTTCGCGCATGCTGACTCAGATTATCAGACCGGGAGAATTTCTTGCCACATTCGCCACAAGAGAAGGGCTTGTCCTTGGTGTGGAGAGAGCGGAAGTGCCTCTTGAGATGTTCCTGTCGGCGGAAGCGGCGGGAGCACAAATGGCACACAAAAGTCTTTGAGGGGTCCTCGGTCAAAGACTGCTTACGTCCACGGCGGACGACGGGTGCTGGGGAAATCTCCTGCGAATCAGAAGATTCGTAGAAGGATTCTTCAGTCGGGGTTGGTGTAATGGATGATTCGTGACAGCTAGAGTGCGAATAGAAATCGCCATCACAAGCATTCTCGGGGTAACCATTTGCTCGAGCATTAGTAATTATATCGTCAAGCTCTGCTTCGGAGTCTTCATATGTCTCAGCCTTGATCTTCCTCTGAACCTTACGTTGCTTAGTGGGAGGGACTGCGGAGCCTCCTCGGGACGAATCAGACGGAGGAGGAGACAACGGTGCTTGGAATTCCTGGTTGCCCATATCACCAGATATACTCTCGTCATCACTCAGGTCATCAATCTCCCAGCCCTCCTCCTCGTCGAAGCTGTCACGCTGACGCTTGTCTCCAAGAATATCAGCCGGGTCGATGGTGCCCTGTGGCATATTCATCAACCCGGAGACAAGCTCGTTGTCAGACTCAAAGTCAGAGAGCTGCTCCTCGAGACCAAAGAAGCCGTGGGCAAAATCCTTTCCCTCCGCCTTAATATCGTCCTTTCCGACACTGAGCATGAAGTTGTGCTCGTCATCATCATCACGGATGGAAGGAAGAGTAGCAAACTCCAAATCCTTGTCGGAAGCAGAGGGATTGGGCGACGGGTATGTGAGCTTTCGTGGGTCACAGAAATCGAGCTCTGGAGATGATGAGTGATCAGAAGCCGGTGACAATGACGGGCAAGCCGGCAAAAGGACCGAAGGGCTCGAATGAGTTGGTAGTAGATTGGGAGGATAAATATATGCTAACAAATCATCTTAGCCGATTGATACAAAAATCATGTGAATTCAGCGACCGAGCAATACCTGGAGTCAAAGGGGGGCTCTCTCTCCACAGTTCGGGAGTGCCAGGAAGCTGAATATTCGACGGAGTAATGGTACCATTGCAGCCATCATCCAAGGACCACGATGTGATTAAAGGTGTAGTAGAAACAGTACTCATTGGCGGAGTGTCGACCGAGTTGCAGGAGAGTGTTGGAGTAGAAGGGAAAAAGTACATATCACCGCCGTTGTGCCCGTCCATACCAAGAAGGGTGGGAGATGAAGGTGTAAGGAGGCCGGTTTGTTTCTGAAGAGCTTCTGGTGATAGTGTGCCTGTGGCCAGATGAGGTGTCGGTGGTGCCTGTAATGTGGGTGGCTTAAGATGGGATGACGTGGGCCTGGAGTATACCAAAGAGGACGGGTATGGGACACTCGAATTCGTCAAGTTCTGGTCGCATTGAGAAGCTGACTGCTGCTGTTGCTGGGAATGGCCATTGGGATGAGGGAGGAAATGACCATGCTGCTTTGTCTGGGAAGTGGTATCCGGAGTGTAGTAGAAGAACGACGAGGATTCCATTGCTGGTGCTGTTGTTGTTGTTGCCGTTATGCGGTGGAGGTAGTAGTAGTAGTAATTATTAGGTTGCTATAGTTGTAATTGAGAACTAATGGATTAAGTATGGCTTTAAAACTACGAGTGTTGTCTTTACTAAAGAGGCGGTATATAATAATAGTGCGAGGCGCTTCGTGAAGTTGTGTATAGTGGGTAAACGTCACGGTTATTATTCCTCCGAGTGAGGATCGTTGTGAAAGAGTGTAGCTTAGTGAATGTGGTCAGTGGGATTCCGAAGGAAGGTGATTTTCGTAGATATGGCCGGTTCGTAGCTGCGCGATTTCGGCAAAGTTGACGAATTAAGATTAGGGTACTTGGTTGACCTTGGGGTTTTTTTTTTTTTTGTTCTCTCTCGAATGACAATAAAAAAGAAGGAATTCAAGGAACTAGCAAAGAGCTCCAGTGGGTCGTGTATATCTGATAGAGAGAGAATGAAGAAAAAAAAATTGGACAAAGAGTACGTCCTTCCGGGTAGTCGTCAACTGGGCAGAGGGCGAGGTAGAAATGGGAGAGCTGATGCCGCGCAAGGAGGACCAAGAAGAAAATCAAACAAACTTTAAAGGAAGGGAAAGGAAAACCCGAAAGCTCACACAGCACGAGATGATGATCCAAAGGAAATAAAAGAGGGTGAAGGTGTGAAGGGAAGAGAAGGACGGTCAAGTAAACCAGAAGGAGATGGGGCGAATGGTGGGGAAGAAGAGGAAAAGATGAAGAAGGGAAGGAGGCTGTAGCTGCCAGGATCAGTTGGGAGTTATTTTATTTTTTTCGGGGGGGTGTGTGTGTGTGATGGGGTGTCTGTGGTGGGTGGGAGGGATTGTGGTTGGATGGGGGGAGGGGGGCGGCGATGGAGCGACTCGCTCTACTTGCCTCCCTCACACAATCCATCCTCTCCAACTTGGCCGCTCCACGCATCTCAGACGGTCACTCACACGATATCACAGGTACCGGAAAAAGACTTGCAAGGTCCAGCTCTCAGGCGTTCAGTCGCCCGGAAAAGAAAGCAGCAACAGGAACCCAGCCAAAGGGAGCAACCGAGCAACCACAGGATAACCCAGTGCGTGCTAAAAGCAACACAAAATGGAGTGCCGGTAACTGGAAGAGGAAAGTGTGGACAAGAAAAAGAAAACAAAGAATATGATATATTTGCGAATTGAGTGAGATGGATGCGTGGGTGAGAAGGATTTCCAGTGAGAGTAACTGCAAGTTACGGTACATCACGGTAGCTGGCTGGCTGTACGAGTTCAGAAGCAGGAGAGGCATGGGTTCGACATTTGACATGGGAGATGGATGTGTGTGTGTGGTTAGGGAGGGTGATGGTGATGGTGGAGGGTTGTGTAAAAGAGGATATTTGTGGACCGAACGATCCACTCACACACTCGCCTCGCACACCCTCCAGAATATCTCTGGTAACAATTGGAACAGGAATTCCTCCAACCATTTTCCTCTCGCCGCTCAGAAGAGAACGCCAATTCTGCGCGTGCTTCGACGGTCAGCCATCCACCCAATCACATCCCGGTATCACCATCGGGAAAGGGAAGAAATGGGCTGCGGACCTGCGGTGATGGACAAGTTTTGGACGGAATAATGTATCTTCCTTCCTGCACCTTACCAAAGTGGATTGTGTCAAAAACAGTTTTAAGCAGAAAAGAAAAAGAAAAGAAAAAGAGCAACAACATATTTATTTTTTGAATCCACTTTTTTGTTCACTTTATTATTTATAAATTTAATGTTATTTCTTGTATCGGTATCATAATCATTATTATTATTATTCCCCCATTTTTTCCTTCACCATTGGAGGTGTGTGCAACTGGAACCTTTTTCCCTTCCCACTGCTAAATTGGGTAGAAGCAACGCAACGCTAAGCAACGCGAGGCAAACCCAATGCGACACGAGATTAGGAATAGAAAAAGAGCCGAACAGGGTAATTTGGTATTTTTGCGCAGCGCATCGACGATTAAATTTGTATGATACTGTGCATCTCAGTGGGTACGAGTACAGCAGTACAGCAACAGTGCAAGCCCCCCGGGGGCGGGTTGGCAGGCACGATGAGGTCAAAATACGGTTCGCTAATAGTTCGCTGCTCGTTGAACTGGCTGCTGGAAAGCCGGGGCTGGGTTTATCGGGTCGCGTTAGCTGGGACTGCTGCTGCTGCTGCTGCTGCTGGACTGGGGCTGGGCAACTTGACCGCTCGACCACTTCACCTGGTAAAGGCAAGCAAATCTTGAACGGACGGCGGAAAAGAGAAGAGGCGAGAAGAAAGACCTTCTCCCCCATCCAACCACAACATCCGCTTCAATGCTCAGCCAAATACCGGTATGTGGAGAGTCATCGACCATCAATCATATGTACTAGTAGACTATCACGATGCGCGAGCGGCGACCGACGAGGGATGAAGCCCGCTTTGCCTTCTTCTGTCTAAGGTTACGAATGTGATACCGCTAGGGCATATGCCTTCGCTTTCCCCCAGTTTCCCCCCAACCTATCCTTCGAAAAGCATGGGTTCCGCCGCTAATAGCGCGCTACCAAGGGCCCAGGAAAAGTGCTCGTAGTGATGCCTGATAAATTGATATGATAATATGATGATAGACAGAAACCTTCTCGCCGCCATGGCCTACTCGAGAGCGGCCAGTAAAAAGTCACCATACAGCCAGCCCCATCGCATCACCCCCTCCCCCCATCTCATCACCCATCACCCATCACCCCTCACCCATCCTACCCTATCCTATCCTATCCCATCAATCAATCCAAGTAGAGCGGCAAGATCTCTCCCCCGTAATCATCTCAATCGTCGGTAAAGATTTAGGGCGTTCAGCGAGCAAGAGAAAAGAAAAGAAAAAATATATACCCTCGGTTCGGTGGTGGTGGAAGCTGCCGTGTGTGGATGAGCAGGGGAAACTACGGTACCCATCCAACCCGAAATCAAAACCCCCAGCCCAGCAGAAAAAAATGATCACTTTCCCCTTCAGCAGCTCTACTCGAGTACCGTATATCCCTCCCAGAGCCATGAATTCACTGAGTTCCGTCATTCGCCGCAGCCAAAGGGTAAGAAGCTCAGCCTCAGCCTCAATACCGTACCCGCTAGAAAATGAGTGCAATGATGAAATGCATCCATCGGAGGGAGCAGTTGAGAAATTAATAATCCGCTCACTCATCTGCATCTTTTTTTTTTTTGCACATCGATCTACTTATTGCCACCCACCAACTCGCACGAATCACTTGACATGCACCAAGATGAAGAAGATTTTTGAAGCTGAGAAAGTGAGTGCAATATCAGCAATAAACCGATCAATCAATCAGCCACCACTACAACGTCCCTCCTCCATCCATACTTGGCCTAACCCGAGTATGGTGCCCAGTTCCACCCAAACCCAGAAACACTACGGTAAGAACAATCGATCAATCAATCGGTTCGTCGCCAATGGGAAGGAATGAAGGAAAAATATCCACCCATCCATCGCACTGATCCAAAAAAGTGGAATATGAGGAAGGCGGACCCTGAGCACGACTCTTTTTTTTCTTCTTTTTCTTTTCTTTTCTTTTTGGGAGATGACAAGGGAGAAGTGAACAAGGTGTGACCTTGAATGTATATGGGCGTTTTGTAACTTTTCCTCGCTCGCTCGGTCGTCGCAGCCATGTCTTGAACTTCTTCCCGAACTGAACTGGGGGGAAAATATCCAACCGAACGCTCCGGCCGCGGGGTTTGTGGGATACGGTAAATGGATGGGAATTATCTCTTCTGTTTCTTTGCAATTCGGGAAAGTACTGCACGATATGATGTGATATGATCCGATACGGTGTTTGTCCGTTCAACGAAAGGGCAGAATAAGATTATCCAAGAAGTGTAGAAATAGGCGCAGAGAGGTACGGTAGAGGAGAGGAAGAGAAGTGCGAGTACGAGTACAAGTACTCAAGTACTCGTACCGTCAAGAAGAAATCATGGGCACAGTCAGTCAGGAAAAGCGGTCAGAAAGAGCACGATCCAGTGCACACATAGATACAGCAAAAGTAAACAACAAAAAAGAATAACCGAAGGGAAGCAGAAAGGAAGCACTGTGAGAGCAAATCCCGAACGGAGCAGGCAACAAAAAGCAGGAACGCAGGCGAGCAGGAACGCCCACTCGCCCCAGGACTAGAGACGAATTGCCGTGCCTGTCCCATCCAGTTTCCTGTCTCGCCGAAGGCAAGGGTCGGAGCGCTAAGACATCCATTCCATCCCACTCTAACAAAACGCAGGAACGGAGGAGGACTTGATCAAGATAGGAATGGACGAACATTCAACGAGCACCCAAACCTCCACCGCATCCACCCTTCCTCCCCGGCTATTATCGCATCAGCCGTTCTCTTCACACTTGTACCGATTTGCCCTTTCCTACCCCAGAGAGATAAACGATTCCCAGGTACTCGAGTATCATGTGGAGGGTTTGAGTGCCCCCAATCCACATGGCTCCCATAAGCTACCGTAAGTGATGGAGAAACGGGACGGTACTTTACAGCGTGATAACGTGAGTGACCTCGTCTGCGGCCTGGGGGCCGAAAAGGTTGGTGGACTGCCGTACCGCCATGATACAAGCTCGAGTACGAGTGCAGTGCCGTATCGCGGAGGGCCTGCCCGTCGTACCCACAGTGTACTTGTATGATAACCGGGGTCCACTCTGCGGGATTGTAGATAAGTTTTCCATTTTCCATCATAGGTTTGGTGGCTCTAGGATTATCATCATATCCGAGACCAAGCCTTGGGAAGAAAAAAAAGAGGTACAGTAGGAAGGGCGTTTCCGAAGCAGGCTAGTCCGTGTATGTAAAGACCCTGCATCGCGCTCAAACTCAATTCTACGTTTCCCTCCCTTACTCGAGTGCAGTTCGGTTTCTCTTTTTTTCTTTTCTTTTCTTTTTTTCCTCTGTCGTCCTTCTGTCCTGCTACTCTTCATCGTCAAGGCGGAGATGCCATGAGGGCATGATACTCAGCGTATGAGATACAGTACGAGTACGGCCTATCAGATACCGTACCCTTCCTTCCGTGTATGCACAAAGTACCTTCCATACACCCTTTCCTCGGTACCGATAGACTGACTGACAGAGAGACATACAGATACTCGAGTACAGATAAATTCACTTAACTTCTTCACTTCAGGCACAGATGACGAGAGCCCAGCGAAGGCAAGCAAGCATTCCCAGTGCCCGAACGATATTTCTGATCACAAAAAAAGGTTAAAAAAGCAACGACCCCTCCACCACCACCTCCGTCAAAAAAAGAAACGAAAAAAGAGTAAATATGATATCGCCTTCTTTTTCCTTTTTTTTTTTTCCCTTTCTCATAAATAATAATTACTTCCCACACCCACACACTGACAGAAAGACAACTTTCTCACGCCTTCAGTATATAAATAGCAACGTTGGGCATGTTCCATGATCATGCCGTGATGCGCTGCGATGCATGCGTTACGCCCGCAATTTTAACTTGACTTACGGTACGAACCCCATGCTGAGATTAGAGTACAGTCAAACCCCGCTGTCCCGGATCTCGATAATACGGATACCTCGCTGTCCCGTATGAAACACTGTGAATTCAAAAATTCTTTACTGCAAAACCAGACCCGTTGTCCCGGATTACTCGTTGAACCGGACAGATTCTGCGGATTTTGGCCATCCGGGATAGCGAGGTGCGACTGTATTCCTAACGGGTACCGCTTATGATAAAAAGAAAAAGAAATGAAAAAACCCCCCCTCCCAAGTTTCTTTTTTGTTTTTTACTTTTTTGTAGGTGGCTTTTTGGCTGATTCCGGTCTCTGTTCCTGAAGATCTTTCGTAAGCTGCATAACTTACCAATACCGTACTCGAGTACCGGTATCATACTCGTTCTGTCCCCACCTGCATATACCTGCCTTGAGTCCGATGCATCTGTCTGTCTGTCGGTAAAAACTGTCTTGCTTACGGTGCTTACAGTAACTTGTGAAAGAGAGTTGAAGAAGGAAGGAAGGAAGGAAAAATACGACAGGATTCACCACTTTCCCTCACTCGATCATTCATTCGTTTTTTATACTCGCACCCCGGTACCTGTACTGTACCCTACGATCTTACCGCGCTGGTACCGATATAATAGCGGAGGAGGAAGTTCCAAGTGCACAATAAATCATGAAAACCAAAACAGAGGCAACAACAGTACGGTATTAGGATGCGGTATCCGACCGACGTTTCCAACAATAACAATAACAATAACCACCATCCAATAAACCTCCAACCGACCAACAACCTATCGGATGGTGAAGATCGATACGGCACTGTACCGTGCTCGCGGAGAGTCCATCACCATATTTATCACAAACCTATTCAAAGTTGGGTCGTTGGCTCATCACTCCTTCCCCATCCTCCGATAGGCCCGTCGAATCACCTCTAATTTACCGCCGTGTCGGGATTCGGTCTTGCTTGCGATATGATATGATATGATATGATACACCATAGATAATTCGGCGCCCCGCCTCCGCCATCATATTGACTGACTGGCTGACCGATTCATTGAATGACTGACTGACCGATTCATTGAATGACTGGTAGGCAGTCAATCGAACCAGCGGAAGTTACCAAAATGGCGTGAAGCCAGGTTAGGCAAAGGCGCTTGAAGCAACATTACCGTTGATCCTCCCTCGGTTCGATCCAATCATCCACGATATCGACTTATCTTACAGATGATAGGATGGGATTTTATCTTGCTTTGCTCCATCCTGTCCATCGATTTTCCCACGCTCTCTTGCCTGGTTTATTTATTATCATACAGCAGATTACGATACATTCAGCCCCGGTTTGAAAAAGAAAAAAGAAAAGAAAAACCGTTTATGCAGGTTCTTTTCCCTTTCTTTTCTGGAGTCGGAGGACAGCATGTGTAATGCCTTTGCATACGGGTTGTAGATCCTATTCGAAACTTTTGCACTCGGGAAGGTTTTTATTCGAACGGGGCTGAATGCCCATGATACTTGCAACCGATACCGGTATTCTGGAATTTGTTTCGTTTCGTTTTATTGGGGAGGGAGAGAAAGGGGGGAGGAGGGAGGACGGAAATAGAAACTCGCCGCGTACAGATCGTGTGATCATGATCATGGTTATGGCCGTTAATTCTCATCCTTCCAATGGTATGGGTGGGAAGGGCAGGATGGTGGGTGATACATAACTTCCACTAGGAGTATTTAAATACGTCCTCGCGTAAGCTGCTGTGGCGAGGCTGTTGTGGAGTGTGTGGTTATACAAATTCCGAAGTTACATAAGTTGATAGGGTATGATAGATTATCGTATTGATTGATTTGTACCCGCTCGAAGGCTATCCACCAGGCGCTTGTGCTCTCTCCAACTAAACTTTCTGTAATATCCACCGAGAGATGCCTAGGATGTCGTCATTTCTTACCTCGGGGAGGAGGGAGGACCCGCTCACCTTCTATTCTTTGAGTCTCTCCGTGTCCATCTTACAATATCGGGCTTTTTGATTTTCATGCTGGTCTCCCAGGTCCCCACAGCACATATGTCAAGTGGGAAGGAGGAGATGTGAAAAATAAATGGATGACGAGGAAGGGGACGACGACTGCGACGGCAGATGGACAGGGCGCCTCCTTCCCTCGGGCATCAGATAGCACCGTACATTACAGCACGGTGCGAGTTATATAGTACAGTAGGGATGATACCTGCCGTACCATACCCGTGTTCACACCCATGATACGATACCCACCAACCTGCCCACCGCACCACAAGTGCTCGTACAGTACCAGTACAGCACAATCACACCCAACACGCAGGAGAAGCAATCCCCAGTATCAGTGTCAGTCTCAGCATCAGTCTCAGTACCAGCATCAGAATCAGAATCATAAGATGCTATGCTATGATATGATAATATGATAATATAATAAACGGGGGTTAGCGTTACTGTACAGTGCCAGTACAACCCATCTCCATTCCCACAAGTCTAGCCGTGCCGAAGGGCAGAAAGGAAAGGGAGGAAGGAAGGAAGGAAAGAGGCATGATCGCGAGCTACGATGCACAGTGGAAACCGTTTCTCATGCAGTGAGCGGGCAATGCAGGGCAGAAGGGCACGAAGACGAGACACAAAAAACGGGCGACAGACGGAACGAACGAGCGGAACGGTGAATGTAACAATACGGCACCGCGCAGTTGGAGGAAAAGAAAAGAAAAGAAGGGAAGGAGGGAGAAAAGGGAAAAAGAAAGAATGGTAAAAGAAAAAGAAAAAGAAATCCCCGTATGGAACGGCATCCGGCATATCGTGCCACAGACACAACTCACAACGGTCCTATCATCAATTGTCACAGAACAGTCGCTTGTGCTCGAGCACTGTATCAGTCATCCATCTTTCTATCGGCAAGCTCAAAAGGGAGATAAAAATGATAAAAAAAGCCACAGGATCAGGGCTAACCCTGAAGAACGGTACCTCGATGCCAAGCCTGACCAGCACAAGGATGAGATCCAAAACCTTCTTCCGCTCTTTCCTTCTTTCTCTTTTTTCCCCTTCCTTCTTCGTGCGGCGATTCACCCATCCGTGTTGCCTATCCGCTTTATTTCACAATTGCGAAGAGTCAAAATCATTGGGCGTCAGGTGGATCACAGATTGAATTTAATTGCAGATGAACTGAAATTCCGGAAAATCACCCTTGTTTCCCTGTTTCTTTGGTGGGGAATGGGGGGTGAGTTTTGTTCATACATACCGACAATATTATTATCATATATAGGGAAGGAGGTAGAAGAAGTGGATACCATAGATAGAAGTGGGTGAACCGGGAGGTGGTGGGTTTTTCCATATTATATGATGGAGGAATTACCTGTGTTGTACTGTACCTTACCGTAAAAAGGCTCAACCGCTGGAAGGAAGGAAGAAGGGAAAAAAATTTCCGAGCTGAATGAATTGGAATGGATGGGGTAAATTTCTTCCGATCGGGTGCTAAAATCCCAGGCGGCCTCATCCTTCCCTCTTCTCTTCCCCTTCCCTTTACGAACATCTGGATAGCTGGTGCGCTACCTTCTTCCTCATTCGTTTCGTTCGCTTGCTTGCTTGGCTGCTCGCCTGTCCGCCAACGGCACCCAGCAGTTCCTCGGACCGTAGGACATGTACCGCTGGATGATAGTTCCTTTTACTCGAGTGGGCACGATACACTACCAAGTATGAAACCTTTTCGAAACCTGTTCCTGCGTTTGTGGGGGGGAGGTTTTCCTTTTTCCCTTTGCTTTTGTGGCGGGGTTATTGCTTGTTCCTCTTCATCCTCCCCACATTTACTGCACCTTAGAGGCACACGTGCTACGATTGATACGGTAGATTGTTGATTGGAGAACCGCATTCGAGGAGAAGGAAGGAAGGAAGGAGGGAAGAAGGGAAGCTCATCCAGGAACGGGAAAAAAAAAAAACAAATCAAGGGAAAAAAAGAAAACTCCTCAGATTTTATCACAGTTTGGGTTTCTCCGGTCCACCGCCAACAGCCCTAACAGAGAATTCCTTCCACACTTCCCACGCACACGGCATGAAGATTCCAATTCGACAATGAAAGAACCTTCCCGACGAGTCAATTACATACGGTACAGTACCGGTATCCTTCTCCCTTCCTTCCTTCCACCCTTCTCTGTCCCCCCCGGTAGGTCCCATCTCCCCACGCGAGCAAGAAGGGGGGAAAAAGGGAAGAAAAAAAGGTACTGTACTTGCACTGTACCACGCCAGGTATCATACAGGTACGACGCTGCAACTAAAAAGAGAATCAAACGAATACAAAAAACATCCCAGCCAAGCCCCCTCCAGCTCAAACCCGAACCTCGGTGAGTTCGTCGGTAGTCTGCGAGCAACAGGACCTTGATAACCCCCTCCCCCCACGGAACTTTCCCGCCTATCATACATTAAACGTAACGCACGGACCCGACGGCGAAACCTCGCTCCAGCTGATGGGTCCTACCGATACCTTGACGGTGAGGGGGAGAAAGAGGAAGTGGAAAGGAAGGGAAAAAAGGAAAAATAAATGGCTACCCGGGTGTCGTCGAGTGGAGCAAGGGGGAGGAATACGACTACGACGCTGGAAGTTACTCGTACACTTTGTTTTGAAAAAAAGGCTTCCGTACGAGCAGTGTATGATGGTGGGGGGTTTGATAATATCATATTGTTACTATTTCGATAGCGGGAGGACGGTTCGTAACGTGATTGTTTGCCTCTCGTAATCAGAGGGTGATTTTGGGATGAACGTTTTGGGTTGCGATGGTACAAGTGTTGGGGATGGACCCATTGGTAGTACCTGTGACACCGTACGTTTACTACATTCATGGCGGTGCGCGCCAGTTCAGCACCGCGATATTCATCCATCAGGTCCTGAATTTCGGATAGCACGAGTACCGTATTCTGGAATTGGTACTTGAGATTGCCACCAATACAAGTTCCGCAGGAGGTTACGGACAAATAAACCTCTACAGTACCCCCTCCCATCCCATCCCATCCCATCCCCACCGACAACCTCCTACGCTTGTACGATACGCTACCCACAAGGTCAGTACTTTAGTATTTCACAATAAACACTCTACAAGAAAACATCACCAGTCACTCGTACAATAAAACAGCGCAACAAACGCCAAGCAAAACAAGGCGCCCCCACGGACCCACCCGCCCGTCCAATTCCCTATTGCAAATCCAGGAGCGAGCGCAACCTGATTCTTTTTGTTTGTAACTGCATATATATATGCACGATAAGGTAAGGGAGGAAGGCGTATCAAGCGAGCGGCCAGTGATCGAAGCGCGGTTTGATTATCATTTCACTACATTATATAATAGGAAGGAAGGAGAAGTGGAAAGGAACGAGTACCCTACGGTACTCGTGCCGCAATTTGTAGGAGGCGATTGAGACAGTTTGCAGTAGTCTAGGGTACAAGACGGGTAAAAAAATAAAATAAGAAAAGTAAGGGAAAAGAGGCACTGAATTTCGTTTGCTTTTTTCCTGTTGTTTGCTTGTTTTTCTCGAACAAAACCTTCCCTTCTCCTCCCACTTTACTCGAACAATTTTCAGGAAGAAGAAGAAGAAAGGAAGGAGAGGAGAAAGATACCACATCGAACGTCATGGAATTGACTCAAGCTCTCTCTTTTTTTTTTTTTTTGCTACAGCTTCTTCTCGGACTCCCTTACATTGCTATGCTTTGCTTTTCTCTCTCTTTCTCTCTGTCCAACCCGATCATTTATTTTGAAAAATCTGATGCGAAAGGGAAAGAAAAAGAAAAAAAGTATTCTCTCGAAGAACGGGTAAAGAAAAGTGAAGAAAAAATGGAGGGAAAAGATTAACACCACAAACTCCCTTGGAATCGTGTGTGGAACAAAGAAATGCCCTTCAGAAAAAACTCATTCCCCGGACAAATCCCCAATCTTCTCCAACTTGCCCATCTCCTTCTTTTCACCCTTCTCCCCGATGATCCTCAACCTATCAACTCTAACCTTCTCGGCGTCCTCATTCTCAACATCAACGAAAAAGATGTTGAGCGTGCTCACGCTCTGGAACTTGACATACTTGAGAGGCACGGAAACCGTCCCGGTCTTGGAGTCCCAGTCGGAAGGATTTAGTGTAATTTCCTGCGTAGCTGAGCTCTCACCGTCCTCAAAGGACAATGTGTGCGGTGGGTTGACCCAGATTTTGATTGTCTTGGGGCGAGATGGTGTGTCCTCGTCCTTATCGTAATCTGGGTGTTCCGGGGCCGGGGCGAGAGATGTCACCTGAAGCGTGTGGATCTTGACGGTAGACTGGAAGGGGATGAAGAGCATGAGCTGTTCATCAGTGTCAGACTCGACCCAATCTCTACTCGCCGCCGCCTCGGTGCCTGAATCCTTCTCCTTCCCTTTACTGCTAGCGGTGCCCTTACTGGGTGCCTTCGTGTCAAACAATGTCTTGGCTGCTCCGAACTCGGAGTTTGCGTTGAGTAGATCCAACTGCTTGAGGTCCACCTGGTCCGTAACATCGCTGTATGGCTTCGGCAATTCAGCACCAAGCCAACCCGCATCGCTATCGCTCGAAGTGGCGACGGCTGGGGTAGAATCGGTGGCGGCAGCAGCAGTACTCGTAGAAGCAGTGGCAGCGGTGGTGGAGCTAGTAGCGGCAGGTGTTGTTTCGGATGCGGTAGAACCTTCGGCAGCCGAAGAGGATCCAGAATCAACGGCCTGAACCTCCGTCGCCAGTTTGGTAAGAGCGGTCCTGAGAATCATGGGCCTGGCGCCCTGAATACGCTCCACCATAACTCCATTCTTGAACACGAGGAAGGATGGCATCCTGCATAATAAAATGAGCTTGAGTTAGCCCCCATCATTTCTGCCCCCAAAAAGCAAAGTCCCTCCCCCCCGCGCCGGGCCTGGGGAGGGAAAAGAAAAGAAAAGTAAACACGGCTCACTCGGCGTGTGCTACCTACACTGTAACGTCAAGGTCCTTGGATATCTGTTGGTTGTGATCGACATCACACTTTGCAAAGACTATTTTTCCGGGAGATGCAAACTTCTCGGCTAGCTTCATGAAGATTGGGTTGACGATTTTACATGGGGCACACCAGATGGCATGAACTGCAAAGGAAAATTGGTAAGTCAGCAAAAAAAATTACTGAAACTCCAAATCGGCAACATGATACCACGGCGGATAGACGGATGAGAGGAGGGGTTAACATACAGTCGATAATGAGGAGAGTGGAGGTCTTCTTGAGCTCTTCGAGCTGTCCCGTGGACGTTATGATGCTGATGCTTTCCATGGGTGCGAGATGTGTCGTTTGGAGGTGAAACAGCTAACTGAGAGAGGGGGAATAGACGTCGGTGTCGAGAGATGCGAAGAGATGGATGGACGTTGTTGCGGGGGCCAATCCAATGTGGGGTGGGGTGTGTGTGGGCACTGTGGGGTATACCTTACTAATATATTTTCTCTTCTTCTTTCAGTTACCATCCGATTAGTCAGTGTCATAGAATCCCGTTCAAGAAGCATACTATTTATGTTTCACCTAGACAAGAAGACTCCAGTTGCTGCACTATACCTCCTTCCCACAAGCTTCTCTAAATCTGCGAGCTCGGATCTAGATGAAGATTTTCTTCAAGATCGGAACGGGCATTGGAGATCCCGTTACTTGCGGGTTTACGCTTTTCACCCCGCGATCCCGTCCACTCCCGCTCGTTCCCGACGAAAAGGAGTAAGGATTTCCTAAATCTACCGAAAAGCGGAAAACGCCCAAGCGAGAACAGGGGGGACTGTAAAAAGACTCCTAAGGTAACTATTTCAGGAAACCGTCGTTAATTGCCCCATCCTAGCACCCTTTCGGCGGATCGGCCCTTCGGTCCTGTACTGTACTGTACCAGCTGATCTCAAAAGTATCCAGACACCGTGGCATCAAGAGAGGCAACAACAGAGGCAGCAACGGTGTCAAAGGTGTCCGGATACTTTTGTGATCGGCTAGCATGCATTTGTAACCAAAACCCGCTGAGGTTCTGAGCTTGGCTTATGGTTCTGGGAAGAATAGACCAAAGTTTAACCAAGTCTTCAAGCGGGTATCCAACAGCAGACCCGACCGTTTACCCTGCAGCTGGTGTGAGTGGGATCAATTTCGAATCATACTATGTCACTCGAACCCC
This sequence comes from Tuber umbilicatum, assembly GCA_003313605.1. Lineage (NCBI taxonomy): Eukaryota > Fungi > Ascomycota > Pezizomycetes > Pezizales > Tuberaceae > Tuber > Tuber umbilicatum. The sequence goes on along the minus strand of QLOI01000305.1, from coordinate 11,353 downwards.
TGAACCTGCTGGGGGACGGACCGCACCAATTTGTTCACAATAGGGATCTACGGTCACTGGATATCACTGAGCTCAACTACGAGTGCTCGTACAGGCGTGCTATCATAGCGCTCAGACTTATCTCACTACCGGTAGCCCCTATACTCACATCCTCAATTCTCACGCTTCCTCCCAGGACCCGTCAACGCGTGCTCGCTCTCGTTCCCCGCCTCTTTCTTCCCTTCATTCCATTTCTGGCCGCTGCAAAGTATATTTTGGGGCGCCACCCTAGGTTTGTTTTGCTTGGTAGAAGTATGGAACATGCTTTCCCTTACCAAGGTCGTGGACGTATGGCCAAAAGCGACGGTTGCCCCATCAGACACTTTAGTCCCTCCCTTCAAGGCAGCTCAGTACCATGTCAGCCTACCCCACCGTCCAGATACGACAATGATTTACATAACCTCTAAATATCTCCGGACAAATAGCCTTTGCCAAGAGTTATTAGAAGATATAACTCAGATAGTGTCGAGGACTTATCTTACGGTAGTGGAACGTAAGGAAAAACAAGCAAGCAAAGCAACCAACCACCCCTTTACAGACTAACACGGGAAGTCCCTACCCCACGGTGGTTCGAAAAGAAAAAAACAAAGGGAAAGGGGAGAATGGGAGCAGTGCGATAACCGGTAGAATCAGGGAGCATTTCTGTATTACAGTACCGGTACTGTGCTCGAGTAACTAAAAACACCATTTTTAGAAACTCCCGCGGACGGGGTTTTGTCCCGTTGATCTGGGGAGGATGGCTGGGTTGTCGGTGGTGGCAGTGATGGGTGTGGTCACACCCAAAATCTGACTTGGCCAGTCACCCACCTTCGACGTGAGGGCAAGGGTTAATTGAGGGTTAGGGTTAAATTTATAACCGAAAACAATTACCGGTACAGTAGAGTACCGTATGAATGGATGCGGGTGATTGACAGTTAATTTGGGCACTGTACAATAAGTACTTCATTCATTAACTTTATAAACCTGCCAACTCAGTTTCATATCTTCAACCTCTCAGTGGGATACTAAGACCTATCTGTCCCCGTCATCTCCCGTCACCCCTTCCTGCCCTCCCGTGACTCCCAGGGTCGGGTTCGCGACTGGCACTTGACACTGACGGGTCCAGCCAATACCAGTCGGAATTGCCCGTCGTCGCTGGCGGCCGCCCCACCTGAGACATTCGAGAGAATGAAGATCTCCGGGCAGGGTAGAGTGGAGAAACATTTGAACACGGCCTGTTATCCGCAGTCGGCGGATGGTATATACGGGTTCTCAGCAACTGCCATCTACCGATGATAGCCTCCGAGTAGAGAGAGAGAAAAAAAAAAAGCCAACGGCCAGCGGTGAGGAGGAGGAGGAGAAAAACAAAACAAAATAATAATTGGAAAATGAGACACGGGATTTTGTAGTCCTGATTGGGGCATTGGATGGCTCGAGCGAATCGGTTTCTATTTTTCCAATTCCGGTTCTCCGATATTTTATTTTACCGCTGCTTGTAATCCGGTTACGGTAGTTTTCCTATCGAGCAGAACCGGGCCCGTAGGTGGGAGGTGGTTCTCCGGTCGTCGGCCCCCCGCCGACGTGAACATGCCACCTTCACGGATAATCACTGTGCTTGTATCGTAAGTGTGGATGGATGCTTGTATGATACCGCTGCTGGATCATGTTGGGGAATATGGTAAGATATGGTTCTTACTGGCACAAAATATTGTGAGAACTTTAGAAAATACTTAGGCAAACTTATGTTCTCTGGGGTATACAATCACCTTACACTCGTAGTTTCTACAGGCTCTCAGGTTGACTGATTTGTGTATGATGGCAGATATTTTTCTTATTCTAACATATTTGTTCTTTCAATATATATAACAGAATGATCTATTTATGTTACAGCATATGATGTATGAAATTGTATTGTAGAGAGCAACTAAACACATGCTGTAAGGTGTGTTTGGTCCAGCGGTGGCCCTGGGCACTTGACCTGGTGCTCCGCGAGTGACCACCCATGACCGGCGCCACCTGTCCCTACGCTAGCCCTCCTCCACTCCCTCGTTTATTTTACCATGCTACGATACCCACGGGGGCCCACATCACAGTTCTTTCCCTCGGTTCCATCCATATCGCCTCCACCTCATGTGTGGAACATCGACGGTGGAGGGCAAACTCTGCCTTGGCGGGAGGGGCCGAAAATACAAGCACTACTACAAGATGAATTAATATTTTATTTTCTTTCCTTCTAACATGGTGCCATGGTAAAAGGCCTTCATTGTTTGCTCAACTAAAACGAGTAATCAGCAAGGTTTTAAACCCCAAGAATGCAAACAGCAAACATCATATCAGAAAGACGACCCAATACCTGACATTGGCCAGAGGTCTGGCGCGGTTGAGGGGGTTCCAAGGAATACGCGGGTGGCTGTGGCTGACAGTGAGGCTGACGCTAAGGGCTGTGATGCCATCACAGATTACGAAGATGGAGTCGGCGCCAGAGACGCTAAACAATAGAGCCGAAGCGATCAGCGAAATAGCCCAGCTGGCGGCAGATAGAAAGGTTCTCGTCCTGCCCAAGCATCTGATAGCGAGGACCAAGGTGGACGCCAGGCCAGCAACGGACTAGACGTAGTCACAAGCGTGCGGGAGGATAGCAAGGATACGGAAAAGGCCGAGGAAAGAAGGACCCACTGGATCTATGATAATATCGAGAAGTTCAAATCTACCGGGGAGGGTGCGCAGCTATGCTTGTTCTAGCTGTAGGAGCCAAACCGAGCGCATGGTGCTTGCGAAGGGCACCGTTTAACTGACATGTCTAGGATGGATGAGTACTTTGAGAAATCAGAGTGAGAAAGCGTGATCAGAATGTGTTTTTCCTGTTTTGCATTTGGGGGGGATCTGGGTGCCGTGACTATCATATCTTACAGTCTAGCTACGAGTTCACTCAAACGACGAATGGATGGGGGAAAAACGGTTAAGGTGGTCCGAAACCCATTGCGGGAGGAAATGACGGACGGGTCGGTTCTTGTGCATATGTTTAGATTGTGGTATTGTAGGCCGTACTGTCTTGACTGAAGGAGACGGACCAATCCCGCGACGTGATACGAGACAAACAAAGGATGGTCCGGCCGCACGCTTTAGAGTCTGAATATGGTATCTATTATGAAAATCTTTTGTTGTTCCAACGTCTAAGTGCGTGAATCTAACCGTTGGGGTCTATGGGTGGTCTATGGTGAACGTCTAAACATCTAAACGACGGGAAGGGAAGTGAACAGGTAGATAGAAATTTACGACCGGGAATAAAAAAGCGGAAGAATGGAAATTGAAAATGTGATAGCGCGTTAACCCAAAAGCGATCTCTCTAATAGTCTAACCTATAGTCTAACTTATCCATCGCCATCGCAATGATATCATCTCGCCGGATACTCTAATCTATGATAATCCAAAAGAAAAAAAGAGAAAAGAAAAAGAAAGGAAAAAGAAAAAGAAGAAGCCTAAACATCAACTCTGGCTGCTCTAGCAGCGTTTCCCAAAATTGAGCAAATCTTTTCGTTATCACCCGCAAAGTCAAGGGGTGTATGGCCGTGTTTATTTTTAAGCGTGACTTTAGCGCCTCTCTCCACGAGGAAGTTGATGACGTTAACATGTTGGCCGGACCAGTGAAGTGGGGTCCAAAGGTCATTGTCCTGAGCATTGACGTCGGCACCGTTATCAAGGAGTAGTTCAACCATGGAGACATCCGGTTTCTCACAAGCTATGTGCAAAGGTGTGATACCATCCTTGTCGCCGAGTCTAATATCGGCGGCTTTATCAATGAGGAGTTTGACCATCAACTCGTCTTCAGCCAAAACTGCAAAACTGAGGGCTGTTCTACCATCCGCCGCCGTAGCATCGAGGTTTGCGCCGTGAGAAAGGAGGAGGTGAGCGATATCATGCCCTTCATTCTCTGCCGCGATGTGAAGGGGTCGGATGGTCGCTTCGAACTTGCCTTCGATATTGGGGCTTGCCCTGTTGCGGAGGAGGAGCTCGACCATTTCTACATTGCCAGTGCTGACAGCGCAGTGGATAGCAGTTTCTCCATCGCTGTTTTGAGAAGAAAGATCGATGCCACGGTCTATCAATAGCTGGGCTATCGAGAGGTCACCCTTTTGAGCTGCGACGTGCAGGCCGGTTCCATCGAAGGAATCCGTGATTTCCATGTTGAGGCCGTTATCAAGGAGGAATTCAACAATCTCAAGTTTGCCACCCTTAATAGCATCCCTGAGAAGACTCTCGTCGTCACCAACCACCGGAGCGAAGGTGATATCCGCACCCCTAGACACGAGAAATTTCGTCATGGCCACATTTCCGGTCCACGCTGCCCAGTTGATTGCGCGGAACAACCCGGAGCCGTCAATACCGAGGGCAAGGTCGGCTCCTTTCTTCACTATAAAATCCACCATGTCCTTCGAGCACTTTTTCTCCTCGTCACCAGTCTTTTCGCCATCCAAATCGGCGTCTTTGTCGGCGTCTTTGTACCCAACCAATTTGATGGTAGCCGCTTTCTCGAGAATGTTTTGCACCATATCCGCATCTCCGTTCGCCGCAGCATAGTATAGAGCTGTGGTAGCATACTCGGGGGCTGCGGCGAGCTTGCAGAGGAGTGGAGACAGCGAAAAAGCGAGACGAGTGTTCGTCTTGAGAAGAGAGCTGAGATCGCGGGCATCCTGTAGGTTCTCTGCTACAAGGAGCAATAGCTCGTCAGGGAAGTTAAGCAAACCCATTTGTGATTGCGTTAATCCCTGGCACCGAAACTATCCGTCGGACCTGCAAGAAACCTTGGAGTTAGCCGGGAAAAGTGCACTAGAGGGCTAGAGAAGAGAATCTACGTACCGGCTTGGATTTGGATGGCGAACTCGACAGGCTGAGAGGGAACAGTCTTTGGTTGTCTGTTGACCACGGGTTCCATAGAGATGAGGGTTGCGCGTTTGATTTTCTAATGGGCGAACCTTCTATAAAGGTACGCAGAGAATTTTTGGGGGTAAAGCACTTTTTTTTATGGTGGAGGAGGATCGTTAGGAGGTGAATGCAGGGCGAGGAGGAAAAGGACAGTGAGGCAAAAGCTTTGGGGGATAAAAAAAAAAAAAAGGGACTAGTCTAGCGCGGCTGGATGGTTTCCAGAATTGGAACCAGCCTTCCGCTGACTCCATCGCACGCCCTATCACTCGCTAGAAAAATTTCGTGCTACAGATCCAGGTTACAGGGCTGGGATTCCGAACCCTGCTGCTGTGTAACATTGCCGGAAGCTTTGATGTGTTGTTGTCGGCTTCAGAGCCCCATTCCTGGCCTGTTACAGCAACTCAGGCTAGAGGAGAGAGAGGATTTACCGGTAAGAGTACTATCTTCTCGGGGATCCAAGTAAGACTTACTTTTGCGATTCGCTTCGGATATTTTAATCGAGATCCCTCCAGATATGGAGGTTAGCTACCAAATGATAACAATAGGGTTAACCATACTCGAGTAAGTATTTGTTGGCGTTCCGTCGCGATTTTTCTGGGGCTTCACAGGTCAAAAGTGGAGAGTAAATAATAGCTGTTCCTACTTGATCAGTGGAGATAATTTTTTCTTTGGTGGAGTTGTTGTATAAGGTGGCTTCACGAGTGTCTACTCGAGTAAGGGACTTCAACAGGGGGGCTTTCAAGCCGCGCCTTCCAGGGGATATCTGCGGAGAAGGCTAGGAAGCCGTAGATTTGATTTTTACTTTTACTTTTTATCCTTTATTAACCATTCTGACTGTGCACTAAATTTTGTCAATGAACGAATTGATCCTCTGGGTTGTCACTAGCCCTAGGGATGGGAGGCGGGTTATTATGCTGTGGCGCCAGCAAAAGTGCCCACTCGGAGCTTTTCGTCGGGTGGCCTTTTTACACCAAAAGTACCCATTTTCGCCACCCTCTCTCACGGCACAATTCCTATGAGGATCTGCCAAAATTCTGCGGTGCACCAGTAGGACTGTAGGCAACATGCTGGATTTGGCGGAAATTTTTAAATATTATAGGGGAGTGGAGAAAGATCCATTTAAGTGCACGGTATCCGTTGCTGGGTACTTTTGTATGGAGCCCCACACAAAATATAAGTCACTTTCACACAGGTTGAAAGAAGCGTAGAAGATGAACACGGTTGTGATCCCTTGGACTTCTTCTTATGGAGGTTAAAGTGCATAGTCATTTTCTAGCTGGTAGGAAGATTTAAAGTGTTTTTAAGAAGCTAGTGTTGGTGATTGTCTGTTTGAAAATGTCCATTTTTCGCCTAAATTTGGCGTAGAACCAGAGTCGGACGAAAAGCTTTGAGCTAGCACTGTAGTATGCTTCCAAATTCCCAATACCGGTATGTATGCAAGCAGGAGGAGGGCGCTACCGTAATAAATTGTTTCTCACCCCTAGCCTAGCTGACTGGGGTCACTGTTGCCTCTGGTCCACAGTCTTGTGTTCCACATTGAGTAATACCGGTCCAACGAAACGGAGAATGGTATCAAGTTCGGATACCAAGCTTTAGCCAAGCGGTACGTAATATCGCCCGAGAATTATGCCGTGATCTGGCATTGACGTGACTCCATTATTGTGGGTAATACCTTATATTTGTTTCCTGGGTTTTAAGAATGCATTAACCGCCGAGCACTGATTTACTACTCGAGTATACGGAGAATATCACTCTATGGACTAGATCCTCTTGTTTGGATTAGCTTCTATTTGTTACCCTAACTATGGAGCTAACTTGTATTATACCGGGTACTTGTACTCGTACTGATGGATCTTGTTGTGGGAAGGTGTCTTGCTTAGGTTTCCGGGTTGGTTCTCTCGGACACTAACTACCGCAAGAACTCGGATAAACGGACCATGTGGCAAGCGGTGTGGTCCAAAATTTCCTCCTCGGGAATAGGGGTGGAAGACGCACGGGACCTTACCTGTGCTAGGAGAAGCAACTCCGACGTCCTAGCACGAGGTCTGATTGTTCGAGTTCTTTCCCTGGCTTCCGGGTACTCTTGGTACGATACGACCTTGGTTTTTGAGTCGAGCAGTATCATTGGCCGGGCTACATGCAGGCTACTTGGGTAGTGGGAGACAATGATGTATCATTTCAAATTCGAGTAGGTAGCCTATAAGGGGTGCTAGGTGAACTTCCCGCGACAGGGCTGCAGGATGGTTCAGCTTTTTCGAGGGGTACTGGGACATCTGGCCTTGTGAGGGGGTGCCGCTAATGAATTGCCTGTAAATTTACGATTACGGGAACGGTGACCGGGTTAACGGGGATATTAGCTTAAGTTCTGCGCTGTGCTTGAGTGCCATGTCAATGGACGACCGGTGGCAGCGTTTCTAATAGTGTTAGTCAATTGTGCTCTCTACCCTAATTATCATTTCTATTCATTGGACTCGAGAGCTATTTCGGTCTCTGGATGGATGCATTTTTCTTGGTGAGAGTCGAAAAGAGCTTGATGGCATTCTGTAACTCCTATTGCTCTAGAGTGGCTGGGGTTCTAATTTAGCACTAGACTCCGATGGCTCTAGTCCTCAGGACCCTCCCATTGGTTGCTTTCAGCTAATCGGGTAAAATATAACGAGAAGATTACATACTTCCCCATGTAGCATCTGGCACTATATCTACTGCCCGGGTGATCTCTTTGTCCCCCCCTTCTTTTATATCCCGGAGGTCTTGGCCCGGAGGCGCCCCTGAGACCCACAACAAGTGAAAAGGATAGGACTACCACGACCAAAGTTTGTTCGTGGATTCCCCCATCACATAAATCAATATTCCAGCTGGCCGGTGGGACTCGACGGTACAGTGGGTCTGATAACATGAATTAGAAGAGAGGGCAATAGTATATGGCCTCTCGAGAAACGGAGGCTGGATCGGCCCTCATGTGACCATTACGCTCTATTCCAGTCAACGGTGCTGGAAGCCGAGTTCGTTGTTAGTGAAGAGCATGCCATGTTGTAGATTAGCGAGAAGGTCTAGTACGGCACCCTAGTAGGGAAAATCTGCTCCCGTCGGCGAAGTCAGCGTGGGAGGCACTAGTGCTACGTAGGCAGCGGCAAGAGAAAGCGCCCTCACATCCGTAGTTCCAAGCTCTCCAGGGAGCCCAACTTGCCCACAGCCACTGGGCGCGGAGGCTTCTGGGTGGATCCCTTGTGTTGGGGAATCGTTTATGTTGGGGATGGGTGCGGGAAGGGAATTTCCATTGCTGGGCTCGATGAGGGGCGAGTGATGGGTTATGATTTCTTTGCGGGGGCCTGGGAAGAGTATCCCGCGATGTGTCACATCGATAACTTTTGCGATAAAATTACTCATACCAAGAGTAGGTTAGGTTGGGCAAACTGCAGTGTAATCACCGATCCGAATTTAATTATCTCACCTAAAGTTCTCCAGAGATGCTTGTCCGGAGGCCTGGAGAACCTGGGGTGGCTCGGAAGGGTAGGGAAATCTATCGTTCTTGTAGTCCAGGCGACACGAAATGAATAGCTTACAAATTAGGGCCTGACTGTGGAGCAACAACCGTCGTGATATAAATTGGTGGTGACGGTAGTCAATCGATTGCACTATAAATGGGGAAAAAAAAGAGTAAAAAATAAAAAAAAGTAAAACCAACTGCTAGGACTCCGCACAAAAACAAAAGGTGTTTCAAAAATGGGTTTTTCTGGACAGGAGGGGATAGAGGGGGGGTTGCGATGTTGTTGAAAGGATCGAGAGGTCATGGAATATCATCGGACAAAACAAAATAAAACTCACAAAACTAATCAAAACAAAGCAAAACAAAGGAAGGGGGTAACTAAATTGAAGAATTCTGTGAAAATCTCTCAAAGGAAATATTTCCTCGGCGGCTGTTGGCGATGGTATCTGGCCTCCAGATAGCCAGGTCGACCGAAACAAATCACACGCCGTAAAGCATGAAACCCAACCCATCTCTGATCTACCCGTGATTGAGTGATGTTTGTGAACAAAACTGCCATTGCATACTGCCAAAATTCAGCTTTTTTGCTTGGAGATTGGTGCCATGCAATAGTGTCCGCGTTTACAAACTTCACTCAGCTGAGGGTATAACAAGAGCACAGGGGTTAAGTTAGCTGGTAGAATCGCGTGGCCTCGCAGGACGTCGGCCTCTCATAGTTTCCCCCGGTTGCTCGGCTGGGGGACTTGGTGCCGGGTGGTAAGTACCAGTACTCCAGGTGTGGATACTAATGTTGCCGCAATTTTTGTTGTTGTTGCCAGCGCTTCTGCTCACCTCTATCCAGGGGAAATCTTTGGGTGGAGGGCTCGGGGCTTGGGGTCTCTCGAAGTTGTTTTCCCTGCGTACCCCGAACACGACGATATCAAGTACCCACTCGAGTCTATATCCCAGATATCCGAGATTGGAGGATACATGGTAAGTATACGGCCAGAATGTAGAGGGGCATATTTTGCTTTTTCAACCAACAAGTTGCACAGTAGAGTTGCTATCCACCAACCCTCACGGGCCGGGGCCGAATCGTGAATCCCCTTGGTAGGCACTGGCATGATATGCACCCAGGTGTTCGTTATAGAGCCCAGTTGAGCTAATTGCACTCCGGATTAGTGAATGTTCGTGACCCTGCTCAGCTGGCTCAGCAATGGCGAACCTTTGGTGCTCGTGAACAGAGACTTATAAAAAAGGACCGACCTGTGTGGGGTTTGGGCGCTTGAAGAGGGGGAGGCACTGCCCGTTTTCTATATTCTTCGTTGGTTCTTGAAAAGATAGAGGGGGTAGTTGGAGGGAATTGGGATCGAAGGTGGTTGTGGCAATGGAGGGAGAGCAGATATGGGTTTTAAATGTAACTTATAAGTAGAACGACAGTAGGACGAAAGTAGCGCTGGTATCAGAATTTCAGTGCTGATCTGGTTCAGGCGGGTGGGGAGTGTGTACTTGAGTAAGGTGCTGGGCGCCTGAAATCATTCCTCCCTAGAGTGAAAATCATAAGGAACGCTCCTTAACGACAAGGCTTTTTGAGAGACAAACTGGATAGAACTACTCAGAATCAGCTCCTCTTCAATTATATGGACCCTAATCCTTTATTGAGTCACTAATTTTTGTATGTATACCAAGTAAATCGAGTTATCAAAAGTGTCGGTTTTAGGTTTCAAGCACTGATCCTGCAACTGGACTGCTGAAACTTTGTGAAAATTTCTTTTCACCCCTGCCATCCCGCGAGACAGTGCTTGGGCTGCTACCGTGGTTCTCATATGTTCTTGGCGTAAAAGCAAGAGGGGGTGTCCAAGCCCCGCGATTACAATTTTTTTAACCCCACTTTTTGATTACCTATTTAGGAAGGTTAGGATGTCCGTTCAACACTGCAAACACTAACGGATATCTCGCGATCCTGCCCGACCACTTACCCTGGAGCTTCATGAGTTTGCTGGAACGGGCCTCCTCGTGGGGTAAATAACCATGGCTGGTATTGTACCCTACTGCTTTCACGGAAACACACGGGCATTGGCATCATTCTGCCCTTGGGTTGGTTGTCCGAGTCGGGAATCACAAGACCGCCGATGTAGGCAAGCGAGCACCGTTGCTAACTACGGCCATGTCCGGAAAGTAGTGATGCCCCTGGATGGTAGTCCTAGCTGTGGATGCTTTCATTGTCATTGAGGATGGTGCAAGATGCGTCCATGGACCCCCAGATCACGCCTAGACGCCCCATAGATACGGTACTAGTGGGATCCCTAGGTCGCCCCGTGAAATGTCATACATCACACAAACACCATAAACTTGGAGGTTTTCCACAATATCCGGAACTTGGCATCGGGAACCCTATAGATCCTCTTTTCCCAACCGACTGCACAGAATAAACAACCGCAGGAGCAACGTATCAGGACCGGATACTCCAAAAACGCCGCGTAGAAGTACAGTCGCTAGACAAAAGTCTTGGTGAAACGAAAATCTACTTTGCCGGATTACCGTGATACTACTATAAGGGGGTATTGCGCAATTGGTGGCTTGTATTCGGAAGGTGGGCCTCCCAAGAAGCAAAGAGATACTCTGTTCCACCAAGGTTTTTTCTTGGTGCCTGTACTGTACTCTAAGGCTGTGGGGATACCTTAAAGTGGGCTGCTTAGGCTCTACACAGCACCCGAACTTTATGTTCGTAGAAAAGTCATAATGCCCGGGAATGGACCTTTTCGAGCTGCTCATCAAGTTTTTTTTTTGACCCCACAGAGCTTCTTTTGAACTCTCACTAGTAAAAAAAAAAACGCCCAGCCTTCCCGAACTCATACTATAATACCAACTACAAACTACCTATGTTGGAAATTTGACAGTGCCGGACAGGATAAAACCGGTAGTCAATGCAACAGTAATGACTGA
>QLOI01000304.1:3467-20405 GCA_003313605.1 Tuber umbilicatum | reverse complement strand
CCTATCTATAAACTTACGAATATCAAGAAGATTTACTCTTTAACAACGCATATCCTTCCTATCTTATAAAAGATATAGTTAATACTATAAGACTTAAGAGTTAAACGCAACTCTTAAGAATAGTATAAGGGAAACTATACGATAAGAAGTCGCCGCCTGTTGCAAGGAAGTGAGATAAGACAGATCGACGAGCGATCTTAACAATTGAGTCTTCTTTGGATTGGTTACTTGTTGTCTTGAAGGTCCTGTTGTTGTTCCGTGGTACTGTCTCAGTCTTTGTACCGCTTTGTCTTTCTTTTTGCAAGTGCTTTACTGTGGTCAATTTTGTTTCTTCGCGGATAGCCCAATCAGCTAGTTCTTCGGCATCGTCCACTTCGTCGTTATAGTGTTTGAATTCTTCTTGCAACTTGGAAGACATTCCCATAAACAGCCATTCCCCTGCTGTGGCGTCGTCTAGTAGAGCTTCGGTCTGGGCCAGTCTGAATTCATTCCAGTACTCTGTTATCGTTCTGTTTCCTTGTTTCATTTCCCAAAGTCTGGCCCTTGCTGCTCCTCTCGGATCAACTTCTCCAAATTATTGTCTGATGGCTCTTAGGAATTCATCCCAATCGTGCCATCCAGTGTCCCTTATCCCTTCCATTTAAGGGGTAAGCCACGCGCTTGCATCTTTTCTTAGCAAGCTAGAGACGTAGACGATTTTTTCGTTGTCGTGTCCTCTGTCCCACCCTGCCGCGCGGAAATATATCGTTAATTCCGCAATCCAATTTCGTAGTTGGGCTCTTTCGCCAGAATAAGTTTCTGGTTGTTTGGCCTTCGGCTTGAACTGTCCCAGTGCTTGTATAACTTGTCGTAATTGTGTTGGTGACAGTTCTGGTTGTTCAGGCGGCGGTGCGGGTGCATCTGCAGGTGGCCCCGGTGGGCCTGGTGGTGGTCCAATGGCGGACATTCTTTCACTTTTGTCGTCTGAGGTTGAGGAATCAAACTCTGATCCCTCTTCTTCTGTAACTGGACTCGGTGTTCTTCCTAACTGGAAGACAGTTCTTCCGAGGGCTTCTGATAGTTCTCCTAATCCGAGGTCGTCGTCGAATGAATAATCCGTATTGAATCGTCGGGTGTTGCTTTAAGACGCAACCAAATGTTAAGACCGCTTGTCGGTTTGTCTTATCTCGTTAACTCGCAACAGGCGGCGATTCCGTATCGTATAGTTATCGTATACTATTCACAAGAGTTGCGTTCAACTCTTAAGTCTTATAGTATTAACTATGTCGTTTATAAAAATAGGAAAGATATTCGTTAAAGAGTAACAATCTTTATATTCGTAAGATTATACATAGGAAATAACTTAGATGGTTGCGTGAAGATCTATCTACATGTCCCAAGTCCGTCTTTATATAGATCTTCCCACAACCCGCTTACAAATCTAAATAACTATTATGAGTCACAACTGTGACTCATACACTCGCGTAAAATCCTATGACTCAAACGAGTCATTGCACAATAATCATATAACTATGAGTTGATAGCGCAACTCATGTGAAAACAAAATATCATATGACCCAAAATGGGTCATTCGTGTAACAATAATATATGACTCACAACTGTGAGTCATGTAAAACATCCCATGACCTCTAAACAGGTCATGCGCATACACTCAATAACATAAAACCATATAACAAATAAAACCCTATGACTCATACCTGAGTCATAGTGCAAAATAGCTAAGTCAGTCTAGAATTGTGACAGCAGTGGTCAATTCTCAAATATTTTGTAACCACGCTCGGTGAAATTATGTTTAACGGGCTGGGCAATAAAATCATACACAATGAAGGCATAAAAATGCTATGGAAGACTATACTCAGGGCCTCCAACTCCAGGCCGGATTTCATTTTTATTCCCCATAGGTCTCTCTGCACAAACTCTTAAATAGCATAATTCATCTGCTAGTGTAGAAGTGACTGACAAGGACTGTACGCACTTGAAGGAGGAGGCAGTGTTCTATTTGTGAGTCAAGCATCAAAGTCAATGCGCAATTCATCGGGATTAAGGACCTTTATTTTTTGAAAAAAACTACCAAAAACTAAGATTTGTCCTCCGCCTCTCCAACTACCCTAACCTCTCCCATCCCCCAAAGTAGCACTCCCACTCACCACCATCTCTCCGTCAACCTCCGCCGCATCCTTCGGCAGCACATTCACGTCTCTCACCCCGTCCCTATACTTAGGGCACGATTTGCCGTGTCTACCTGTAGCTAAACACTCAGCAACCGTGCTAACACCCGTAACCAGTTCCTTGTCAATTTCGGTCGGGGAGGAATGGTGAGATGCAGAGGAAGGGCATTCAGTGACAGGAAGACCTGGGGGGCACTCCACCTCAGGAGGGCGGTTGGCGGTATAAGAAGAACACACCGCCAGGGGGTAGTAGTGAATAGAGAAGCAGCTGAGGGCGGGGCAGTTCAGTTCGTGACACTTGACAGTAGGAAAGTTGAGTGCCGCACAGTTTAGAGAAGGGCATGTGACGATTGGAACGTTGACGAAGGGACAGTTTATAGCCGGGCAGTTTAGGGCTGGGCATTGAACTGCAGATTTGGTATTGGAATTTCCATATACTATCCCACCTAGAATAAGGATCAGGAAAAGTACAGGGTATCCATGTGAAGAGAAAAATTCTAAAGAATATGAGACCAGCAAATCCACAATCAGGATTATTTAGAGATTGTAAATCTCTTGAACGAACCTTTGATCTGCGATGAATGTTGTATGTAGAGCTTGCAATGCTCTGTACTTGAAGGCTGAGACTCCAAGAAAGACACCCCCAGGTAAGGCAGGTACCTTTGAGTCCTGCTGCAAAAGGGAGGACTCTCTGGTTGAGAAGTTGCCGCCATTACCAGAACCTCTCAACACCTTGATGACGGGAGTGGATGTCCATTCAAAGAGGTTTAGGGAGACTCTGAGGCACTGGAGTAGCCAGTTTACATTCACTTCCATTAGCTATAACATGGATGACTGCCTAACAGCAATCAGAGATGGGTTCCAACTCCTCCAGATCCATGGTGCGGTCTACTATCATCAAAGACCACTGGTCGTACCCAGTAGTGAGGATGCCCGATATTCTCAAATCTACTTGTACAATCCGGCCTATGCTGCTCAGGCTAGGTTAGTATTAGCAAGAGATTTGGATGGATGTTACAGGTAACCAACTCAGAGCTCAGTAGAGTAAGGTTAAGCGTTTTAAGTGTTCAATAACGGAGTGGTGTCAGGAAGGCGTCGTAATTTTATTGCTAATACTCGTTTCGCTAAAACCACACAGAGTATGAAGTGTAGATAATAACTTGTTATATCGATAAGATCTCTTCTCCGTTGCTGTCAGTCTAATAGCTGGGGAGGAACTCTTATATTTATATCCCGCGTGAGTTTCCGCGGCTGGTACAGTTAATACCTATACTAACTAAGTACCTCCGCAACAACTACTAGTCTATCGTCTTATCAATCTTAAGTGCGACCACTCGTAGACCCTGAATAATTCCCCGCTTCTGGTCATTCGGCTTATTTTACTTCGTCTTCCTGAGGGTGTATGAGACTCCGCCAGTCAGAAGTAAACAATGCCTTTGCCATATGAGCTTAGTCTGAGTATGCCGCCCAAATGCGAACATACCAGTCGTTCCTCTGTTATTGAGGTGATCAGTCTCAATATCAGACAACGGTGACAACACAGAGGCATGACTGCATTATCTTTACGTAGAGTTGGTAGGCTTAGTGCTCCATCGCTTCTTTGATTTGCCTAGTGAGAATGGGCTTGCAGCTACGTCTTCTTAACTCCCGTCCGTTCTTGCAGACCAATGACTGTTTGTAGTCGGCCAACGTGAAGCTTTATTGTTTTCTGATTCAGTAGGCTTTTCTGCTCACGCAGATATCATTTGAATCATATACTGGATTCCAGCTCTATGAGCAGTACACACTACGCCTCTCATACATCCTGCGAACAGCTTCTGGTCGGACAGACAGCGACAACATATACGGTATTACGGGGAAGCTGCCAATTTCGCGATTTTTGCTGGTAACTAGCAACTTCACACCGTACTGCGGACGACCTCCGGGCCCTACATCGGGGCCAGAGGGGGGGTGTTGGAATTGCATATGCCCAACAATGGGGCTCTCATCAACCGACTGTCAGGGATGTTACAGGAAACTAGTCCCTATATCCAGCTGCATCTTACAGCAAAGAGGCTTGCTCAGATTTCCGAGCAGGAGCAAAATTTCGGCATCATCCTCACCATAGTTGATTTAGGGAAATTGGGAGAGGGTGTTGGATCTTTGCGTGCTGGATCAACCATTTTTAATTGATATGAGAAGAAGTAGGTGGTAGTTTTGTAAGTTGAACAGAGACAGGAAATGAAGACCTCAACTTTATAGAAGACAAACACTCTCACAATAACTCTTTCTTCCAACTCACCCTAACCTACCCTAACCAATAAAATTCTAGGGTACTCGTGCCAAGGTTGATCGCAAGCTCACAAACCTGGGGCACTCCAGAGGAGTGCCTGCCATTGTTAAGATCGCTTGTCGATCTGTCTTATTTCACTAACTCGCAACAGGCAGCGATTCCTTATCGTATAGTTATCGTATACTATTCTCAAGAGTTGCATTCAACTCTTAAGTTTTATAGTATTAACTATGTCGCTTATAAGAAGAGGAAGGATATTCATTTTAAAGAGTAGAAGTCTTTATATTCGTAAAGTTATAGATAGGAAATAACCTAGATGGTTGCATGAAGATCTATTTACATGACCCAAGTCCTTCCTTATATAAATCTTCCCCAACCCACTTACAAATCCAATAACTATTATGAGTCACAACTGTGACTCATACACTCGCGTAACATCCTATGACTCAAACGCGTCATTGCACAATAACAATGTAACTATGAGTCGCTAACGCGACTCTTGTAAAAACATACTGTACTACCCATACCAGTTGGGACAGTCAGCTGTCAGCATTAACTGTGCTGTCCCAAAATATCTGTATTTTGGTCAGCGTCAGCTTGCTCTGTCCCAATTTTTTAGACCTGTCAGCTGATGCAGAATGATACCCAGGCCTGTATTGTACTGATCTTTAGCAATTATAAATATAAGTTGCTCAGGCTACATGATGCATAGTTTGTGTTTTTAGGTCCACTACCCTCGCTAATCACTAATCTACAGTTTATGCTTGGGTAAACTTAAGGTTTCAGCTTTAACATCAGGGTTTTTACTCTTTTTGACAGTGCTAAACTAACTATATCAGAGACGAAATCGGGAATAGGGTATCTAAATTGTCACATTGTATTTTATGTCAGGACACACTGTCCCAAGTAAATTTACCTAAAATTGTTGGTCAGCAATTCACCGCTGTCCCAACTGGTCTGGGTAGTACAGTAACATCATATAACCCAAAATGAGTCATTCGCGTAACAATAACATATGACTCACAACTGTGAGTCATGTACAACATCCTATGACCTCTAAACCGGTCATGCACGTAAAATTAATAACTTAAAACCCATATAACAAATAAAACCCTATGACTCGCACATGAGTCATAGTACAAAATAGCTAAGTCAGTCTAAAATCGTGACAGCCATCTCAACAATAATTTCATGCTCAACAATAAAAATTATTATAATTTGATTTTTACTATGAAATAACACTAAGCTATTTTATGTAATAATAAAACCTCCATAGCCTCTTGGATTGGTAATTCAACTATTTCACAAGGCTTATTTAACCTCAGTGTGTATGAATTGCCCTTAAGTGAGAGTCAGTAGTCAATTGTAATATCTATAATGGCAAAGAGTAATTATAAGTTGAACTGAATGGTGAATGTTTATTATAGTATAATTTAGGCCCTGTTCGGCATATCACAATATAAAAATATGCTATATTTTTCAAAACAGTATATTTCCTGATAACCACTGCAGGCCAAGTTTAAAATCAAAATAAAATACATGGTTATATTAGCAATACTTATCTTCCAATCATGTGAAAAGGAGAAAGTAATTAGAGGTCTAGACTATGAACAGTAGAGAAAATACTGAGGTTGCAAAATATTGTATGTCCTGTCTTGCAATATTTCGCAACATTACTATTTCTGCTATTCCTCAACCTGTAAGGCTTCAATCACTTTGTCCCTTTCACAAGATAAGGGAATACATATCTGCTATATGACTATGTATTTAATTTTCATTTCAAGCCCAGTCTGCTATGGTTATCATGAAATATGTTGTTTTGAAAAATATAGCATATTTTTATATTGTGACATGCCGAACAGGGCCTTAATTAAAATATAATAATATTTATTGTTAAGTATGAAATTGTTGTTGAGATGGCAGGCACTCCTCTGGAGTGCCCCAGGTTTGTGAGCTTGCGATCAACCGGGGGTTGTGGCTGGTGAGCCACAACCTTGGCACGAGTACGCGTAACGCCAGATTAGTATCTTGAGGTATCATACTAAATTGTATGTGCAATAAGTGATAGGGTTGCTAGTGATACTTGTTATCAATAAATTGTTATTTGGGGTTGTGGTTTCATTTGTTGTTTGGGTTCTCAGGTCATACTTTAGGGTGTTTACTGTGGATTTTCCCGTGGCCAGCTACAAATAAACCGAGGATTTAACAAAAAAAACAAAAATTCAGCTCGGGGAATAACTGGACTTACACCCTCGATAAAGGGTTATTGCTAGAAATGATCCTCCGGCCGGTCATTTACCCGTGTGCTCACCCCGGAAAGGAGAGGAAAATACCGGTATATGCAGTAAAAAACAGTCCAACGGCATCTTAAGCCTCACACAACTACGTTTTTTCCAAACCACGGTTTATAAGGCTTGCAAATCCCACCTTCCAAGCAGCACACTTCCAAACACTTCAAATGCATCCCATAAAGTAAACCTTACAAACGTTGGCGAGTCACAAAAAAAACCCCAAAACTCGATGGACAAGAGTATTGGCGATTTGAAGGGCAAAGACGCTCTTACACACACCGTTAACGTACACACATACATACCTTCGCGTGATCCTGAGAAACGGCAGGAGTCATTTCGGTTCATTCGCTC
Source organism: Tuber umbilicatum (assembly GCA_003313605.1). Classification (NCBI taxonomy): domain Eukaryota; kingdom Fungi; phylum Ascomycota; class Pezizomycetes; order Pezizales; family Tuberaceae; genus Tuber; species Tuber umbilicatum. Next base: position 13,323 of record QLOI01000304.1, on the reverse strand, counting down.
GGGACAGATACCCCCTCGACCTCAGCGAGATGGGGGGAGCGAAAGTGCTGCATAGAAAAAGGAACGGTTTACTACGGACTCGAGCTAGAAAGTTTGTATCGTACCCTTTCCTGTGCTCTCAATCGGAGAGAGTACCGCAGTACGAGGGGAAAATATATATTCCGACGACCGACTGAGTGCTAGGTGTATACGCCGGGCAAAAGGCTGGATCGAATATCCAGCTTTGGGCGTCCCAGCGACCCGGCGCCTCGGCGATGCGTGCGCGCTCTCGGGTCCTTTGGGGGGGACCTGTGGTTCGGCGGGGTTTTACTCGGTGTTGGGTGGTGTTTTCCGCGGCTATTGGGGATTGTAGCAAGTGATGTTTTGTGATTGCGCCAAGGTTAGCCCCGGGTACCGTACCTGTCCCTTGTGCTGTACCCTACTCGAGTATGGTGCAAGTGTGAGACCGCGCAGGGCTGGCGGGTCCTTTTGAGGTCAGGGTTTATTCTACGCGACGGGCGATTCCCTCGATGGATTAGGCGCTGTTCCTGTCGTGTTCCGGCTATCGGCTGGCGGGTTTGCGCTGACACGCTATAACACGTCGAAAGTATCACTTACAGAACGTGCATGGTTCAGTTACTGGGCTACCGGCAAGTCCCGCGAAACAGGGCTTCTCTCTGCCCAAGAAAGGGCCCACCTCCCCACGCTGACAAACAATGGCGCAATACCCCCAAAGCAACACCCCAACTTCAAAGTGACTTTTGTCCAGCAAGTGTATGATACTTGATCCCTATTATCATCCACTTTCTAGAATAGCTCTAAATACCTAGCAAAGGCGAACCATCCAACCGACCAAAACGCGATCAGAGATGTCTAATGAGAACACAAATCATACCTACCGCCAGTTTCTACATGCAGTAAAAGAATATTCACAAAACATCACTCACTCACGCCATGCGTACAGGATCCTACAGATATCGTGTCAATAGCTCCCCAATCTTATCAAGCACGGCAGCACGCAACTTTTTTTTTCTCCCAATTATATCGCGTTACCCATGAGAAGTAGAAGATCAAACAGAAAACCCAGCTATGTCCGTGGGAACCTCAACCCAATTTCCTCTCTCCTCTTACTACGCTGTTCCCTAAATGAAAAAAAGAAGAAGGAAAGCCTCCGCCCACTAAACCTGCAACTCCTCCATCCCTTCCACCACCGGCGTCGTCGGCGTCACTGGGCTCCCAGTCCCACTACCATTCGCGTGCGCAGAATTCTTCGCCAATGTTGCCACCGCAAGTCTCTCCCTTTCCTTCTTCATCCCCTCCTTAACCCAGCGACTAACCACGGCCGCCCGGTCAGTGCTGATAGGGTACTCCTTCCCACCATCTTCCTGCGCCCATCTCTTCGGTTGCACCGGCGGAGCGTGCTGATGCATGGCCCTCCCACCCCCCACCAGCGCAGCTGCCGCCCTCTCTAGCTCTAGGCCAACATCACCGCCTCCAATTGGAGACGGGGGCGTTCCTGGCAGTGGTGCGGGAGAGCAAAGAGCCTCCCAGGTGCTCTCCAACCCAACGAAATTATTCGTCCTACGAAGGACTTCGATCCAATCTGCACGAGCCGGGGAGCGGGGGGACAGGAATATGGGATAGCCATCGCAAATGCGTGCCAGTCGGGCAACCATGTGTGCGTGCCGGAGGATTTCCTTTGTCGGGGTTTGAATTAGTACGTGACAGAGGAGGAGAGAGTGTAGAGCGTCGGTTAGGAGGGGATGGTAAGTTATTGCTTCACCGCCATCGGCTAGGAGGGTAGCGGCTGCAGTGGTTAAGGTTGAGGAGGTGGAGGTTCTAGGGGTACTGTTTAAGATTGAGGTGTGGGTTGAGCCGGTAGTGGTTGCGAGTGAAATTGACGGGTACGGAGGGAGGGTGGAGGGTTGAGGGGATGTGAAGAGAGTGGAGACTTGGTAGACGGGAAGTTGAGGGAGGGGAGTGGATGGGAGAGAGTTGTTCATGTTGGTGTGGTGGTGGGTGTGTGGCTGGTGACCCCCGTTTCCTGTCTGCCTGTAGAGGATTTCTAAGAATTTTTTAGTGTCGCTACGAGTGTTGCCAAGGTTGAGGTCGGAGGCCTTGTTGACTTCCCGCTCTACACTTCTCATAAATTCTTCTGTAGTCTCCGAGGGTAATCCCGGAGTGTAATCAAAAGTAGACAGGAACTTGATGTAGTCCCTCAGGGCTCGTTTAGCGTTAGTCCTAACAGCTTTCTTAGCAGCCTCCCGCTTGAGGGCTTCAGGCTGAGCGGCCTCCTCCGACAATGCCGGGGCATTAGCCTTAGGAGTCAGGGTGGCTTCGATACTCTGGCAGGCAATCGTCAGGTAGGTCGACGCGCGATGGAAAAGTAATTGCGCTTCCAAACTAGAAGGTTGGTCCTCTTCCTCCGTCCTCCTAGGGGGCCCACTGCTACCACCATTACTGCTACTGCCGCCCCGAGTAGCCACTTCCATGCCAAGATCATGAAGGCTCCGGGGCCTCGAGATATTCAACGCATGCGTCAAGTCCTGTGCCGCACCAGCAAAGTCATCTTTGAAGCCCTTCGTGACAGCTCTAGTCCTCAACGGCGCACCCTCGGCCGGTCTCTCACTAATAACGTCATCCAGCGGCTTCAAGCTGGTGCACTTGGCCAGCATCCTGCTAGGAATCTTCTCATGAAAAAAGTGCACGTACTTCGCATCCGGGTCGTTAGGGTTCCTAGCGAGCACCAGGTTCGCCACCTCCTCCAGAGAACTCGCACTCTGCATCGTCGCTACTGAAGCCGCAATCTCATCGAGCTTGTAGGCCTTTGCGAGCTTCTGCGTCGCAAGTTCGCGCATGCGGTGTTTGCGCTCCCTGGAGAGTCGGGGTGCGGGGCCCCCGCCCGCTATACCCAGCCCGAGCACCCCCGCCGCGCTCCCGCCGAGCAAGCCGCCGTCTCTGAGCACCGTTGAGGACGCAATCCCGGAGGCGGCTCGGACGGCGAGGTTCGTCGCGTCGTCGATTAGCTTGCGGATCTTGACAAGATCGTAGAGCACGGCTGGGTCGATGGGCCGCGGACGCGGGGCCTGGTAATTGCTGTGAGCGAGGGACTCGAGCACTTCCGGGGGTAATTGGAGCCATGGACCGTGAAACGAGGAGATGTACCGCCAATGCCTGAGTATAATGTCAGCAACATTCGCCTTGAAAGGGAAAATTTTCAGACGAAGGCGGAGGAGGATAATTATTTTAATAAACCCCTCTCCTCCGTGTTTGTCTGTCCCTTTTCCGTTTTTTTCCTCATTTCCCCTCCCCCCTCTAAAAATTTTGGGAAGAGGTGGGCGGGATTGACTGGGTGCAGCAAAGGTTGCAGTACATACTTGTTTCGACAAATGATTAGAGCGGAGGAAGAAGGGGGAGTATTACTCTCCTTCTCGTCGCCCTTCTTTTTCTTAGATTTTGCGTTTGTCATGGTGATTGTCGGTTAGGGATCGGTTGGTCGATTGACGGATTGAACAGGTGGTGGTGGTTGGTAGCAGTGGTACCGGTAGTGGTCCTCGTACCTGTAGCGGTTTTTTTAAGTCCAGTGCCGGCAGGGGTAGCGAAGGTACGGTAAAGTGTGAGCAACCTCTCTTTGAAAGTTTCCCCTCGACCAACCAAATTCATTTCCCACTTCTCTCTCTCTCTCTCCGATCAGAGAGAAGAGGATGACAATCTCTCTCCAGTTGAGGGAAACTTTCAAAAGACAAACAGAATTTAGGTGTTCACATACCCTCTCCATACATGCTGCCCAGTGTTTGGAAGGCCTACCGGTATGTATCGTACTCGAATACTCCATGTACCGGTATTCGAGTGCAAAGTCGAGAGACCCCGATAATTGAACCCAAGGGTCACCATATCCTGCCCCGCTCGTCCTCATCCTCCTCCTTCTCCTCATATTGGGGTGAATATTATTATTTCCCACTACTCCACAGCACCGATATCATACTCGTAAAATGACGAAGGAAAAAAAGGTGATTTGGGTCTATCCTGCGGCACGGACTCCCAGCGAGCCGACTGGTCAAATTTTCTGCGCCATTGATGCGCGAATCTGCACAACATCCACATCCCTTCCTTCTGGCATTTTTCTTTCTTTTTTTTTTCTTCTTCTCCACTCTCTTTTTGCCTTTTCCCTTTTCCAATGTCTTCCGCCCAGAGTGCCGTGCGGTACTATACTATACGTACCATACTGTACTCGTACAAGTACCATACCGGGGAGGGAGGCCACGATAGCCAGTCTACATAAATGGGGAGTCTAATGGTAGACACTTGTATCGCACTGCATTGCACTGTATTGCGCGCCTCGATCGGGTGTGTAGTTGCACATGAGTACCGTGTAGAGCATCATCTACGGTATGATACCCAGCGGAGCGGAAGGGAATGGAGTACAGTACGGTACTGTACATAGTGTCTGAGATGAAGAAATACTACCGTATCCCATCACCCCACACATCCAAGATCCTCATCCCTTTTATCTATGCCTCTCCGATCCTCAAATCTGTACCTCCCTCCACCACCTTCTGCCTTCTAGTCCACCTCCTATCTATCCTTCCTTCCTTCTAGGACCCCCATACCCGTATAGTACTGTACAGTGCGTACGCAAACTCCACTCAAAGCACCATAATAACATTACTCTCCACTCTTCTCTTTCGCCAAAATGTAAAACATCAAACTGCACTTTCCAAACACATGCAAGGCATTCCGTCCACCCACTCATTCATGATATCATTCCATCCAGCCCTTCGGTCGTCGGATGCGGGCTATATGTTGACGCCTTGTCCAGAAGGTATGTGCTCGAGTACCGCTACCCATAGGATACGGTAAGGCATCGCACTGTACTGGGTTCTGTACGACCAACGGATGGTCACAGGTGCGGCAACGCCGGCGGTAGCCAATGAGTGAGTGTATAACCGGATGGATTGGCAGATGGATGGGCGGATGGATGGATGGATGGATGCGTGGATGGGTAAACGGGGTGGATGAGGGATGGATGTGAGGGGCAGTTTTCCTGGTCAGTCCAGCACACCGGTATCATACCGGTACAGTGCCGGTAAATTGGACTTCAGGTTGGATGAGGGGGGAAATACTCGAGCATTGCCATGGGCAAAAGTGAGGCTAGGCATGATACTTGCATTGTTATTATCGCTTCTCGGGCGTGAACACCGTGTCGAGTTCTACGATACAAAGCACATGGAGAAAAAAAGTACTGTACAGGTGCTTTTTGGAAAGAATCGCTGAAGAACATAGGTAGAAATAATAATAAAAAATTCCCACACAAATTATCCTGTGATATCAACCTACGTTAACGAATATAAAAGGTGAGAATTGGATCCGAAAGGAAATTGAAACCACTCGCCATTGCGAGTCTATTTTTCAGAGGGGCAGGCGTAATGACATCTTCCCCTTTTGAAACTTTCTCCCCTCTCCCCCCTACCAATCTAGAATCTAAGTTGTCATAGACGATGATATAAGAACGCAGAAGTAGAAGGAAATGTGAATAGGTTTAGAAAACGAAAAAGGAAAAGGAAAAAAACGAAAAAATATCCCCCCGCACCTGAACACCTCTAGCAGCGGGACGCCTTCTTGGACCTCCTGATCCTCTTGACGACCCTTCGGTCATCCTCCGAGTCACCATCGCTGCCCTTATCGTCCTGGCTCTCACCGTCCTTATCGACCTCAGAGACTTGATCCGTAGGGTCCTCCTCATCCAGTTCTTCATGAGTGGAAGATTCGATGGCTTCGGTATCAATGAAATTGCTCGCGCGATAGCCATTGGGGGACTCATCTTCGCCATCGTCGTCCTCATCGGAATCAACGGATCCTTCAACATCAGAGAGCTCGGCGTCCGGGTCGCTTGTTTCGGAGTCGTTAGCACTATCATCGTCGCCGGTAGACCCCTCAGCATTAATAAAGCTTGCATCCTCAATATGGAAGCCCTCAAGTCCAACATTTTCAGGTTCGTCATCAGACTCGCTCTCACTGTCGCTGTCCCCGGTACCTTCCACGTAGAGAACTTTGTTGTCTTCGTCTTGCTTTGATGCACCCGCTGGGCTAGACCTGAATTGCATTTGGGCGGAAAGCATTTCAAGTCTTCCTTGTAGAGACAGCAGTTTCGGCATACTGCCGGCGCGGGCTGAAACAACTTGGTGGAGTTCGGAAATCTGGCTCACCAGATCCGGCAAAGTGACCAAATACCCTCCATGCGCGACTGCGATCCACTTAACCCAATTACCGAGTGATTTGGCGCGACCAGGATGCCTGGCAATGCGCTCGGCCAGACGCTTGAGAAGGGTGACGGCCAAGGAGGAGTTTAGACGGCGAATGGTTGCCAATATAGCTTCGTCGTCGGTAGAATGTAGGCAGGACTCTAAAAGGCTGCTGTCCTCGGTTTGGAGGGCCTGAGTTAGAACAGTGGTCAGAGATCCAGTGGCCGGTGCTCTGATGACGGCATTGGAAACCTCCCGGAGTCGGGTGACTTCCGATTTCGGGGCCTTGGAAGCTTCAGAGACCTTCAAGGCCTGAGCCTTTTCTCCGAACGTCTGCTCCACCTCATCATCGCCGCTATCACCTTCCCCATCGGTTTCCTTCTCCTCCGCCGCCGATTCCTCTGCTGAGGAAGCATCGCCTATCTCAATATCACGGAGGTCACCACCTCCGACGACTACCGCTCTCGAACTATTCACAGAATGCCGCGACCCGTTTATTGCGCCGCTGGCAGTAGCACCGGTGCCAACATGCCTGCTGATGTTGATGTGCCTAGCGGGGTCCAATGCACCAGTCTCTGCGGATGGCCATACCATTGCGGGGTGGATGGAGGGGCAAGGAAGAAAACAAGAATTGAAGAGAAGAGGTATTGTAGATTCGATCAGTGGCTCGGTGTAGGCGGAGGGGAGAGGAAGGCAATTTGAGCTGGCTTTTATAGAGGGATTTCAAGAGGGAAGGCTCTGTTGAGAGAGACTTTCGGCCTTCTTTTCACAAGAGCAGACGGCAAACTTTTTTCCTTTTTTTATGCCCGGAAACCTCGAAATTCCTTCTGTGCGAGAAAAAGTTTGTGCTCCTAACTACTACTTACATGCGAACTTTTCAACACCACTAAACCAAGTAAAAAATGGCTCGAAGGCCGGGTAACATGCTTCACGCAGAAAAATATGATAAATCAACAGAAATCATAACTAGAAATAGAGATCGTTACGATACATCGCCTCAACCCGAAACAATCCCTTCAAACGCAATAGTTCCACCCAAGCCAGAGACACTCCCCCCTTGCAAACATCACCTTCAATGTCAGACAATGGATAAATTTCACCCTTCACTTCGCGAATGTGCTATAGCTGCAACGGCTTTTAAGCTGTTACTCTTTCCCGCATAGTCCGTTTTCCTCCATCTATCTCACTGTTTGTTTGTGGTTCGCATAGCTGATTGCGATGGTGGGCAGTAAGTCTACGGATTTCGAAGTTCACAGGAATTGGCTAGCAATTACCCACTCATTGCCGGTGAAGGAGTGGTACTATGAGGTATGGGTTTTCGTTTTCCAAATTGTGAATTGACCGGTGGGAGTGGAAGCTGATTGGAAAGAGGTGGTGGATAGAAAACTTCAGAGTGGACATTAGACTATCCTCCTTTCTTTGCAGTATTTGAATGGATACTCAGCCAGGTCGCTCAGTTCTTTGATCCGGCAATGCTGGAAGTGGGGAATTTAGGATACGATTCTGTTCAGACAGTATACTTTCAGCGGTTGTCCGTGATGTTTACAGAATTATTACTTGTTTATGCACTACAAAAGTGCCCCCCCTTTTGCCCTCCCCAATTCGAGCAATGCTGATGACGATGGCGAAGGTTCATAAATACAAGTCCCGAATCCTCTAAGCGCCCCGCTCATGCTGTGGCTCTGTCCATACTCCTCTCACCCGGCTTCTTAATAGTCGACCACATTCATTTCCAATACAATGGTTTCCTTTATGGGATCCTAATCCTCAGCATGGTCCTTGCCCGGTCGCCCTCTACCCGCTTATACTCTGGCTTCCTCTTCGCTGCGTTGCTCTGCTTCAAGCACATATACCTCTACCTAGCGCCAGCCTACTTTGTCTTCCTACTACGAGCCTACTGTCTCGGCGACAGCATTTTCCAAATCCGGTTCGCGAACGCCATAAAGCTAGGGGCAGGAATTATAGGAATCATTGCCGCGGCGTTCGGACCATTCCTGTATTGGAGGCAGATACCACAGCTACTGTCCCGGTTATTTCCGTTCAGTAGAGGTCTCTGCCATGCATACTGGGCGCCGAACATCTGGGCGATATACTCCTTCATAGATAGAGTTCTAATAATAGGTACTCATGCGTTCGCTTGCTCTTCACTGCTTCCCCGCTAAAATAAACCGCCCTCACAGTCGCCCCCCGTCTTGGCCTCCCCGTAAACCAGGAAGCCCTCACTAGCGTAACCCGTGGCCTCGTCGGCGACACCACCTTCGCTGTCCTCCCAGAGATCACACCTAGGACAACCTTCCTTTTAACCCTACTCTTCCAAATCCTCTCCCTCATAAAACTCTGGACAAACCCCACTTACGAAACCTTCCTCGGCGCCATAGCCCTCTGCGGGTATGCCTCTTTCCTCTTTGGCTGGCACGTACACGAGAAGGCCATCCTTCTAGTGGTGATCCCCTTTTCCCTTCTCGCCCTAAAGGACCGCCGCTACCTCGGCGCGTTCAGACCACTAGCCGTAGCCGGCCACGTCTCCCTCTTCCCACTACTCTTCACAGCACCGGAGTTCCTGATCAAGACGGTGTACACAATTGCCTGGCTCGTGGTCTTCCTTACCGCTTTCGACGCCCTCGTATCTCCCGTTGCGGTCAACACCAGGAGGTTCTTATTGGATAGGTTTACTATGCTTTTCATAATTGTCGCGATCCCATTGATTGCCTACACTAGCCTTTTTCATAAGGTTTTGTTTCGGGAGCGGTACGAGTTCTTGCCCTTGATGTTTAATAGTTCTTATTCTGCAGTTGGGGTTGTGGGGAGTTGGGTTGGGTTTTGTTGGTTGTTTTTTAGTTCTTGAGATGTGGTTGTAGTGGTGTAGTATAGTCTAGTGATTTTGGGGGGGGGATTGGTAATATATATATATATATATTTTTCTCTTTCCATGTGTTTGGTTTCATGTATTTGACCTGAGCGGCCGTGGCACAAAGTTTGCACATTTCATTGCCCATCAACTATAGTACGTATGATACAGTACCATCGCCTACTGGGACTGCCCGCACAATATCATTACATAGACCCTCTATCAGCACTAGCATCAGATATCGGCATCCCCCTACCGGTACGGCGGTACACGAACGATACCCCATGACTTAGTAACCAATCAACCCACCATCTCACACAACCAAACCCCTCCACCACTGAAACCCCCGTCACCCCAAGGTACAGTGAGCAACGAGTGATACCCCATGCCCTCCAATCCACACAATGGGAAAAACCCCGAACTTCACTTACTGTAATAACTTTAATTCCCCCCCACACCCCGAAATAAACTTCTACGTGATGTACATGCAATAATACCCCCTTCTGCACTTCGTTCGTCCATCCATCCATCCACCAACCCAAACCAGAACACAACTCCAACAAGCAAAAAAAAGAAATGGAAGAGCGGATAAAAACAGTAGACAAAACAGAACGGTAAAGAGACAACTATGATAAGTGGAAAAGGAAGTAGTAGTAGGGAGGAAGGAAGTAGGATAGGAAGGATGAAAGTAAGCTATATACATGGATTCGTAATCGTATCGCACTCGTGATATCGTACGGCCACTATTATGCCCTCTCCTTTCCTCTCAAGGACTTTCTGGGTGGGT